>VYZW01040877.1:6484-66628 GCA_013401315.1 Balaeniceps rex | reverse complement strand
GATAAGCACTTCCCGGAGAGTCAGGTTATTTATAATATGGGAAGAGTTGAGTCGATCAGCTGGTAAGTCCAGGGTGTCTTTTAGGAATGTTTTGGCTTTGCTTTTTTGAAAAGTCTACTGTTAGCTTATAGGAACAAAGTCAATGTTTTAAACCCCAGTGGTATCTTGGCGTTGTCCCCCTTCCTTGACTTTTCCAAGAACCCTACCAAAAAGACAACCTGGGTGTGAAAAATACTTTATCTGTTTCCTGGGGAAATTCTTTTGACAGATGAGAACTGGCGATTCTATGTGGCCTGGAGTGAGGTGTTGTTGAGATGATTAATGTGCCCATATTTCAAGGAACTTTTCGTTGTTGTTGACACTGCAGGGTTCATTTACCCCTCTTCACCAAAGTTAAAAAAAAAAAAAAGAAAAAGACTTTTATTTTTCCATTTGTTTAGTTCAAGCTTATCAGTCTCTTTCCCATGAAGACTAATTTATCTTTTGCTTGCAATGTCACATGTTGCTCAGTGACTCTGCCTTATTGCTATTCTTGAGCAAAACTGAGTCTCAGGTAATGTATGCTAGACAGATACTCATTTTCACCCCTGAATTTTCCTGGTATTTTGCCATCCTCATAATAATTGACCCACTATCACTGCTACAGGGTTCATGTTAAAGAATAAATTTTTCTAGTGGCATGGAACATTTAATGGTGAAGATGTTAATAATACAGTACTTTAAATGCGATTAGACAGATTTGTTTAAAGAGGAAGTAAAGGGAAGGATGCACCTTCCCCGTCTTTCTATTCCCTCCCCCCCACCTCCATCTGAGGCTTTTATGGAGGAAAGAGCATATTTGCTTTTAATCTAAGGAAAGATATCACCGCTGAGTAAGAAACTGGTTGCAGTTTTCTTCAGCGTTCGTATCCCAACTGCTCCTGTGTACTACTCTGGATGTTACATGGCAATCAACATGCTTCCCCCAGGGACAGAGAAAACCAAATTCATACCAATATCAATGTTTAATCAGTGCTAACTGCCAGTATCAGTGTTAACTTTTTAGCTACAGATAGGTAACATTATTTGCAGGGTGGAGCATAGTTGCAGGTAGAATTGGTAGATCAAATTTTGCACTGGGCAGTTGAGCCTTGCAGAAGTGAGTAAGGAGATAAGCTCCAACCACAGTAAATAGCACTACACCCCTCCGCGACTTTGGGAGGGACATACTCTCTCCAGTCTTGCCAGAGGAGTTACGTATGGCAGGAAGAGAGGTGCACATGACATGACTTCTCAGGAATGGGGATGCCTTTCATGGGTATAAGTGCCTGATCTCTGGATGGCAGTCTGTCTAGAACTCAGGATTTTTTTCTGTGTGAAGTAGAGGTTAAGTCCAGAAAGGTATTATACTAATATATATATTGTTTTTTTTCATGGAAGTTAGGCACCAAAAGGTTTTCCATAAGGTATGTACTGCTGAATTGTAAATACCTAGCAATGAAAGGGAGGACAGCCAGCCATAGGCACAACCTCAAATGCAAGAAATTGGAGAAACCAAACCATCTGGCCCTGAAAGAACTTACAAAGGTGTATAAGGGTGGCCTTGGGCATCTGTGTCAGGACCCCCCACTGTGTCTCAGCGCTAGCAGCCAATCGCATTCATCAGGCAGGAACTTGTCTCCTGGGGAATATTAAACACCAAACTAAACAAAGAAGCATTCTCAAGCTCTGTGTTAGCTAGCATCCATTTGGAATGAGATCCCTCCTTGTCCCCAGACTGACAGGCAGATTCTTCAGGGGATGAAGACGTTGGTCCAGCCCTGGCATCCTCGTCTGCTGTGGGGATCTCCACTGACCTATCTACTTCTGAGATGCCTTCAAGACTCAGAGATAAAAATCTTGCTTTTATAGCACTTTCCCTGGGCAGGACAATAATGACTCTTGAGATTTATGAAAACAAGTATCACTTTCTTGGTAAGGACTTTTCATGGGCAGAGGAAGAGAAGGAGAGGTATTGGGGAACAGCTCATAAAAAAAAAAACCCAAGTCATGTGTGTGTGCACATGGCTGCATATGAGAGAGAGGAGGAGGGAGAGAATGAATCATGGCTGAAGAAAAGAAAGTCTTTCATCTGAAAGTTCAACACAGATTCCTGAATTGCACGTATTATATGCATAAGGTGTGAAAGCTGAGCTGAGGAGAACACATGCCTAATCTGTTAAGAAACAGCAAATCCCCAGCAGCAACCAAGAAGAAATTAAACTTTTATTCAACATATTCATAGCTTAAAAATGATCTTAGCTTGTATGAATGTGAGGTCAAAATGGAATTTTTCCTCCAGGTATGTACATAAATTAGGTAGCATTAATAGGAAGTAACCAGTCCATTTATTTGTCAATAAGCATTCAAAGTGAAGGCTGAATGAGCCTGTGCCAGAAGGAATGGAAACTAGTTTGCATTTCATGATTATGTAAAGCAGTTCTTGGTAGAATGAACTTCTCGTGCCCTCCCCCCCCCCCCTTTTTTTCCTTCTCTACCACCCTGGCAGCACATATTTATTTAAATAATTTCCATTTCTAACAATGTGTTTGTGTGTTACTTTTAATCAGTGTGAGATGGGTTTTGTATTGTTTGTCCTGCTTCATCTTATGCTTCCCTTTTAATATGGAAAGAAGGAAGAAGTGGTATTTCTGGGTGTGCCCTTGCTCTAGAAATGTAGTGGTGTTCCAGTGATATGAGTGAACATTTCCTTACTTAACCAGACAGCAAGACTGGTGCAGAGGGAGTAGTCAGGAAAATACAAAGAAAAGTAGGAAATGCATGCTATTTGAGGACTGTTCCATTTCACACCAGTTAATAGATTTTACTGTCTCAGAGAACTGGATGATACCAATTTTTCACTAGTATTGCCAACTAATTTGATGTCTGGTTTTCAAAAGACAGGTTGCGGGTCTTTTCCAAAATCAAATCCTTTAAAGCAACCAAAATACTGGTACCTCAGTGTAACTAGTCATGTTTTGAATGTTTTGGTCAGTGCCCCAAAATGCTTTCTATGGAAGTGGGCTGATCAGAAGCGGAATTTCACCGCTGTAGCAGCCGCTGAGATAGGCATTTGGGGCCTCAGTAAGGGGAGACTGAGAACTCTCATACACTAGAAACGTCAGTAGCTTGTACGGACTGGGCTGCTGGTTTCTAGCCAACACTGAGTGGATAAACAGGTGCTTGAATGAAGAATCATTTAATAACTGGTACCAAATTCTGCAGTTTCCTTAGTCAGGTCTCAGACGTAATGAGACTGAAAACTCAGTTACTTTCTCAGATCCCTCCTGGCTGCCACTGAGGCATAGCGCATTAGGGCAGGTTGTGCAAGCAGAAGAATTCATTCTTTGGTACTATTGACTCAATACTTTCCACCTGTATGAAATCTGTGCTTTCAGAATTCAACAAAATATTCATATTATTTTATATGTAAAACATTTTGATTTTACATGCATCTTAAACAAAAATTGAATTTCAGAAAAATTCCTGTTAATAAGTGGGAGAAAAAAAAAACATAATGCTTTTTATTATTTAATTATTTGTTTTCTTATGCTTAACACACCCTCAGGTCAAAAGGAGGAGTGCATTAAAATGATTTTCACCCTCTGGTGCAATAGAAATTTTGAATAAACTTGAATATCTTTCTCAGTACTCCTAGGTACACTTCAAATTTAAAGGAGAAAATTGAGAAGAAGTGAAAAAGTTCTGAACATTGGGCAATTATTCACAGCCGCTTGCGGCTGTTGTTGATCTAAATGAAGGAACAAGGAAGTAACAAGATGTCAGAAAGTCATTGTATTGTGAGCTGGAACAAAACACTTTTAAGAGTTCTTGCTTTCTGGAATTTGTTTTCAAGATGCGTCAAATTCATATGCACTCAGGATAGAATATGAAGATTTTGTGCAGTCAAGAATGAAGATTTAATAGCCTGATAAGTAGAGAACCTTACAGATAATTTCAAGGTGTTAATCTAACCTTGCTGTGCCTTTAATCTTTTGGCGTTCTGGAGAATGTAAAAAACAAAAGCTGACTGTTTTAATATCATAGTGTAGTCATGGAGAAAAAATGTCTTCCAGCAGAGCAGCTTTTAAATAAATTATTACTTTTTTTTTCCGTGATGGGGAAAAATAACTGTAGGATGGATTTAAAGGGAAGTGGATTTACTAAGTGTCCTGCATCTTTCTCTCTCGCTAATTAGTAACAGTCAAACGCTCTTGTTCTGCAGACAGTGACTACAAAGAAAAGGATAAAGAACTTGGGAAAGACTCTAGAGCCAAAATAATTAGGCAATTTATCATTTAGGGTAATTGGACTTGTGCAAAGCACCATTATTTACCCCAGGTTTCCATTTCTTCTAACCAGGTGTGAAAAATACGACTACATTGATTGGGAAATGCTCTTGGTGCTTTTTCCAATATGCATTGTGCCAGGGACGTTCAGTTCAAAGTGTGGTGTTCCTCCCAGTGATTTCTTTTCCCTCAGTGATCTTCAGAAGCAGCCTTCAGCTTCTAAAACCTCAAACCAAAATTAGATTAAAGTGCCCAATATGGGGTCAGAAATGGGAGGGAAAGAGAGAGGGGTTTCCACCGGGGAATTTTCACTTAACAAATGAAAGCCTTTACTTTGTTTCAAAGGAAAAATTGCCAAGTGGAGGCACATCTTAATCACATCGGTAACCAGCTGAGATGTTTATGCTAATTTCCAAAGGTATGTAAGTATAGGAATCAGGGGGTCCAAAACTCCTGCCTCTGTGATGTGAAAAACACAAGCATTTAAGCACCACCGACAGATAGGTCTGATGTTGTTTCAGCGTAAGGGGAGAGGGGGGGAGTAGTTGCGAGGGGTTTACTTGAATTTCACTTCACAATTTGCCGGCAGTGTGGAATGCCCCCTCACCCAAAGGTGAGTTTTTCCATCATTTTTCCAAGGAGGGCCCAGCTGCCTCTTTACAGTTTGTCAAATTATGGCACTCTCCCATCTTTGTGCTGTTGCCCTCCACCCTTGAAGATTACGTCTTCACAAGCAGCTTTGCTTGCGATGGATGCTCCTAAAATGTTCAAACTCCCTGGATTTCACCGCTAAAGTCTCTGTCACATGGTGACCCCATGGCTGACTTTCTGCCACACCCCAGGGGTGGCGCGGGGTGTCACATCCCCCTCCAGCATATGTGGCTTTGTGCTGCATCTACTTTGTGGTGCTAGCACCCCAGTGCTCAGATACGTGTCCCCAGGCTTTGGGGCAAATAAATCAAGTAGTGGGAGAGAGTGTTATTTAAAAGTGATCTTGCTCTGCCTGCCTGGTAGAAACCAGCCAGTGGAGATCCCTGCTGGGAGGAGAAGTAGGGGGGAATAAGGTGATGTTTAAAAGCATTTTGCTCCCTGCCTGTGAGAAATTCACAAATATTCACTGTCGGGCTGTCATAGGTGGGTGCCCCAGAAGTGCTTTTGAGTGGCACAGCTTGACACCAGTTGCATGCATGTCTTCAGATAGTGTCACAGGTTTTGGGTTTTTCCCCCAACAGCTTGTTATTTTAAAACATTTTTATGTGTTTGATACCTTCTTTAATAAGAAAGTCATGACTACCAGCAATTTCCTATGGAGATACGAGGAGCAAGTAGTAGTAGGTTGTTACCTAAAATACTGCCTGTCGCCTGAGCAAGCTCAATGTGAGATAAAATGCACAATTTGGATGCAAACTGGGAGTGCTTGATCCCTCGCCAAAGGAGTGTGTGAGCTCCCATACTGAAAGGCATACCTCTGCGGATGTGGCCACGTTGTCAACTGAGAAAGACTCCAACATTTGTCAGTTTTTGTGCCATGTCATCATTTGTTGGCTGTTTACATTGATTACCTGTGTTGAGCAGAGCAGCCAGCTGAAATTTCAGGGCCTTTGGGTTGTTTGGCTTAGAGCTACAATCCAAATATCTTTGAAATGACCCTACTTATTTACAAGGAATGTGAAAACTGTCTTTTTGCCCAGCCCAGCAGGAATCAAGCAGCAGGACATGGCTCCTGCACTCACAGCTCTGTGGAGCGACCTGGACGGTGGCAGTCCCTCACCAAGCCGGGATTGCCATACTTCTGAGACGGTGCCTGGTGCTTCCTTGTCTCCTTCTTTGTTTTCCTTTTCTGATCCTTTGCCTTCTTTCCTGAACTCAGAGGTCTGTGCAGAGAACTACCCAGAGAAACCACTCTGCACACAGATGCCTTGTGCATAACCTTGCTTGTCATTTTGCATTGCGACAGTCGCCTGCATGACTTTGCACAGGGGCTGTAATCCTCCTTTCTTGATTCTGTAATGGAGCTTATCTGTTTCTTATATTTACCCAGAGGCATGAGTGATTGCTTTACCTGCAGTTTGAACAATGTTTAACCCAAACTGTAACTGTCAGGCGAACAACTTTCTTTTCTTTAGGTTTGGTACTCCGCCACTTTGGCACTGCAGACTTCTGCCAGTGGGAGCAAGATACTGTATCTTTTCTAAATATTTTAGGTTATTTTAGCACTTTTCATATGATAACACCCAAATGATACATAAATACTAACCTCTCAATGTACCTAGAAGGCTTGTAATATTAATGGCCCTGCTTTTTCAGGGTGAGGCACAGAGAATTTAGAAGTTTTGGCATGGGAAATAAAGAATTCATCAAGCAATATTTGCATGTTCTGGTTAACTTATATCCCACAAGGAATCTTTTGTAAAATCATCTGGTGTTTCCCCCATGGGTTTAATTGAAAATACAGTGATTTCCATCAGAGGTCCGAATCACTGAAGTCAATAGGTCTACTGCTGTGCACAAATTAAAGGATGTGCATGCATCACCCTATGCAAGGACAGAAATGCAAATTGTGTTTTTTCCAGTGTTTTGAGTAGTCCCTACAAAGCACACTCCTTTCCATTCTGCAGGGGGAAGAAAAGAGGTATTGTCTACAAAATTCATTAAACTATAGTTTTTAAGTTTAGGAGTTTGTTACTGTGCAGTCTAATCTTGTGTACAACCAAGGGCATAGGATTTCACTGAATTAATTCTGTTTAAATTAGTGTATCTGTTTAAAAAACCCCCTCCCAGTTGTTTTAATTAGTTGGCATAAAATGTCTTTCCTGACTTTGAAAATGAAGGACCCCAAGAAGAACAGGTGAAACAAGATGCTTTAGTAATCTTTTTAATTATCCTTGCTCCATTGTTGCAAGTTTTGCTGTTCTAGAAATGTTGGGTAAAACTGTCTTTAGCATGTTGTCTTTATAGGATTGTGGAACCTTCTGCATTTTGCGTTAATTAAACATATAAATCCTACAAACTGTATCCAGGGTAACTGCAAACCAAGAGCCTGATTCTCAGTTTACATTTATGCCCTCTTTCACTGCTCCTGTAATGGGAATGGACTGTCAAGGTGTGTGTACATCATCCTCACACTTTATCTGCAGCAGTATTATCATCGTCTCGTTCCTGCGTGATGCTGTCTTGTTAACATATAAACAAGCGCTTGCAACTATGGTAAGGCCTATTTATGCTGCCATAGTAGGACCTTAGTGCAACTGAGAATCAGGCTCTAAAGACACATCTCTTGTTCTTACAATCCAGTTATTTGAAGGAAAGGAGCAATACTCATCTTGCTGGCAAGGAGCACAAAGCAAACCAGTAATTCAGAAAACCGTAAGAGAAAGAAAAGACAAAACGTGACACACTCCATTAAGTTTTCCTTCTTTATTAGTGGAAAGAACATGGATGTTTTTGTCGTGCTGTGTACCGACTTTGATATAGGGAAGTGTAGCCCATGCAAAATTATAATTTTCTTAAAAAAGTTAAAGATGGAGTGGAAGCAACTTTTTAATTCTTTTTTGTTCACACCACCTTCTTTTATATTCTCTGTTGGACTGAAGTAGGAGCCTTGATATAGGAATGCAGATAATTTGGTTACATTTTGGATCTTACTGGAGATTAAGTTCAGCTTGTAGAGTGGTAACATAGCGATGCCTGTCATTTAGGAAATCTGCAAAGACTTGACCCAAAGCCTCGCGGGGGTGTTGCTTTGGTTCAGATCCTGAGTGAGATCAGTGCTGTGCTTTTATCATCAAGAGGCTGCTGTTGCTGGGCTCAGGGTTACAGTTGTACACTCAGCCCCTGAGGACCAGCTGCTCTGCTGTAAATTGGGGCTGGTACTGAGGGGGAGTGAGAGACACAGTAAACACACAGAGTAGCAGTAAATGACAAGAGGATATGATATGTAACATTAACCAGGCTCAGTGTTTGCTTAGGTTGTAGAATGGTCTTTTAAATCAATCTTTTATTATCAGTGGAGCCTTAGCGGTGCACTTAAAATGGAGAACAATGCAAGGACACAGAGACTTGGTGCAAAGTGCACATCCCGCTTTCTCTCCTAGCTCTGATTTTACAAGAAAACCCACTGATAGATCCAGGTCATAACATTCAGCTGTGAACTTTTTGTATGTTTGGCAACGTTTGGAATTGGGCTCTGATTTCATCCCCATTCCTGCCGTAAGGATTCATCTCGCCACCAGTCCTCACATCCTGCATAAATAGGGCTGGGAATGTCATGTAAGGAGTCCTTCTGCTTCTACCCTAACCTTTCTGGCAACAGTGACTTTATCACAGTTTTGTTTCATCTCTTCCCATAGTTAATTATCCTTCTCCTAAATAATGATCAGGTTTGTTTCCATTTTCAATTTATTGCCCTCAGATTCCCCTGAACTTCTGTCATCCTTGGACTGCTGTACAAAAGACCCTTTGTATAGGAAAAGTATTTTCTCCTCATTGTGTGACTGTAACTGTAAACTGCAGTGATATCACCTGTTAGCATTTTCTTGTGTTAAAACTGTAAGTTCCTAAAATGTTTTGGTGGTTTTTTTTTTTTTAAGAAGTTGGACAGTATATGTGCCTGTTTTCAGAGGTTCACCTATGGGTTTTTAACATCCTTTGGAAAATGTGGTATTAGAATTGCATAGATTATTCTAAAAGCAATCTCCAGCAGTGTGAAATCTTACCAAGCTTATCTCACAGACCTGGTTTTGCTCAGTGCAGTGCACCCTTGTTTCAAGTGTTGTAGTTGGTGGTGGAGTTAAGTGTTTCTAAGTGTTGTTAGATCTTTTTGTCAATATATTATTTTCCTGTTTCTATAGTTCTATAAATACACAAAGAGAAATTAGATGGAAAGTGTTGTTACAAGTTGGAGGTTAAGGTTTTGTTTTGTAGGAAAACAATGTTACCAGATCTTTTAACTCCCACCAAGTCAAAACTAATTGCTGGAATGGTTGCTTGAGACTGAATTGAAATCTGAATACTGTCTTTTATATTTTTAGCATTTCAGATTAAGGAAGTAATAATTTTAATCCCACTAACGCTGGGACTTTGCAGAGAAATGTGGTAGCCACGAGACACTTGCTGTGCATAGGCAGATATGCAAATTCTAAGCAGTGCATTGGCAAACACTACCAAGCCCTCATGTGCATCTTTATGCATGTAAATATATGTACACTTATATATCCTTCAGCACTGGACTATGCTTTGGGATGGTAATTATAGGCCAGCTCATTCTTCATAGTAGATTTTTTTGAAAAAGCTCTTGGGAGAACTTTCTTTTCCAAGCCAGCGATGGGGAGAAAGGGTTTAATTTCAATGTGTTATCCAAAGGGTACAACTCTTCAGTGGTGCAGTACGCCTCATCTCCTGGTCCAGCTCTGCATTACTGTCAGTGATGCAGTAATCAAACCAAGCTATGGGATTTTAACCTTTTCATTTCTGGACTGCAAGAGGCAAATGAGCCCACATTACCGGCTGGAGCTAGGAGGTTCCCCCACTGTGCTAAGATATACTAGACTGTATGCTGGTCCATCCAGTGAACACAAGAGATATTAACTGGAGCTGTTTGGGTTTGCTGCAGAAGGGAACGCTGTAGGAAATGGATTTACATTGTTCTTCAGAGCAAGGTAGGAAACAGATCTCTAAGTTAAAAATCCAGCAGGTCTTGTGGATGTATTCTGTCTGGATTCAGAGCAGGGAGAAGCAGAGCCGCCAAAGAACACTCAGAGATGTAATGTGCAGTTAAACCCACAGCACTGGTAGGACTGGACAATCACTAGTTAAAGCTAGTTAATTATTTAAGAAAAAAATTATGAAGTATAAAATATTCAAACTGCCTGTGCCTGATGCGTGCCGTTGCCACAAAGGCACACACACCTGCGTTTTAAATTCTTGCCTGTTTATTACATTTTTTTAAAGTAAATATATTTTAATGCTAATGATGGAATAATATTATTTGGGAAACATTAATAATAATCAAAATACGAGGGAGAAACTTCGTTATTTTTTTCTTCCAGAGGGGGATACATCTGCTTTCTTTAAAATGAAAATCATTTACAACGTTTCTTAGCTCTCTCAGAAATGAATAACTTACTAAGTGTTGTGATAATTGTGCAGAGAACCCGTTACGGTAACACAGTGTAGCTACAAACTGACTGGGAAATTGGTGCCTTGAGTCTGAAATTACATGTTGCAGTTACCAGGCGTCATTTCAGATTAGCTGTACCTGTCTCATGGGCAGCTCATCAGGAGCTGCACTGGTGAGTCAGAGACCTACCATTTTCCTCACTTAGAAGTTGTCCTGGTGTAGAGGGCTTAACTTAGAAACAAAGACGAAACAAAAATCAGGCTATGCTGAGCTGTTGAGCCCAGAGACGGGGTCTGCTAGAGAAACAGTTTGTTGGAAACCTCAGCAAAAAATAAAACCTGCCTACTGCAAAAGCTTGGAGATGGAGTTAGGCAACTTACATACCCAGTGACAACTCTCGAGTACCTGGCACTCGCCTGAACTTGCTGTCGACATCTGTACACCTGCTCTTAGCAGGCAGAAGGCAACATTTCTCTGACTGTATCTAAAAATGGCATTTCTCACAAAAAGGAAAAAAAAAAAAAAAAGGCTGTTAGTCGCGGTATCTTTGCCAAACTCCATTTACATGTTGGCTGCTTCAAGACCCATCTGCAGCGTCGATCGCCTGACACCGGTTCACTTCCTGTCCTAAATCGCTGAAAAATCCCGGCGCATAAAATGCTGGCGCATAAAATGCTGGCGCCGTGGCTTTTTGTCAAATCCATGACCTTCTCCATCCGTGCATCTGCTCTGTGTGCTCTGGGCTCATCTCCCCATGGCCTGCCCTTTGGGGTCTCTGTGATCAAGCTGGGTTGGGTGACACCTCAGGACCTGGCCCCACAGACATCAAAGCTGGCACTTACCAGCTTCTCTGCTTGCAAGGCCATATATACTTGCATTTCCACAGTTGTGATCTGAACTCCTGACCCCTAATCTGGGGACCATTGCTGGGTGTGCATGAGTAGTTCGAGTCACCTTGGAGAGCAGGACTATCTGTATGTGGAAGCACATATTTTGAAAGTGTACTGAGATCCTTCAGGGTATAAGTTTTATAAATGACAGATACTATAAATCCTGACTGCCTGATGGCAGGCACTAGAGTGGAACATTTTGTCATCAGTGCTTATTATCTCAAGATTCTTAATTAGTTTCATTGATAATTTTCTCACACTTGAATGTTTCAAATGATTGAATATTTCAGTGCTTGTTGGTGGAAAGTCTCTCCGTTGTGTACAGCAGGACATAGTACTGACTCCAGATAGTCGGTGGAGAAGGGATGTTCACCATCCCTTTTGCAGCCTCTCGTGGGAGCTGAGGTTGGGTCTCATCGTAGCCAGTTGCAGAAGAGCGAGGTGGCTGGTTTAGGAGTACCAGAAGGAGGAATGGTGAAAAAGCCTAGTTTTCCCTCTCAGCTTTGAATGCAGTATTTTTCCTCCACTGTCTAGTCCACCATTCAGGTGTCCCAGCAGAACACGCAGGAGTCATTTGCCCGACTCCTGCAGAGAAAGATATTTCAGCTAGATGGCTTTTCCAGATTCAAAGAATTATACCTGGAGGAGGCTGCCTGCAGTTTTCTTTCCAACTCCTTCACACTTGTGCTGAGGGCAGCGGGTTCCTATGTCACGGCTGCAGATCGGTGAGTCTCCATTTTGCATTTAATGTGCACATCTTCAGCTCCTGCCCACCCTCCTGGCCGGGGTGGGATGTGCCTCCAGCATCTGCTGGGGCCCAGGAGGCCGCTTGTGCGGTGCGTGCACACACGCGCCCCCGTCAGCAGAGCACAGGGCCCATTTTAATCCCTTGAAACACTGATAATAGTTCATGTCCAAGCTAAAACCTGTCCTGAATCACAAGGATTTTCACCACAGCACATGGTGTGTCTAGTTTATATAACAGAAAAAAAAAAAGAAAACACCAAAACCCTTTAAAATGCCACTTCTCATAACTATTTACTTAAGCCATAGGCCTGGATGCTGAATGTCTGTTGTAAATTGATGGTATAAATTCCCTGTTTGCTTCAGCAGAGAAATTGGCTCTTTGCCTTGAGACTTGTAAGAAGAGAATGTTTTAAATCTCCGGTTAGGAGACACAGCACGTTCATATCATTGCTTTAATCAGATTACTTTTTTCCTTTTTTCAATTTTTAAAAAATTTTTTTTAGACCAAGTTGTGGGGTTTTTTTCAGAGCCCTGTTCCTTGAATGTTCCCCATAGGTGGAATGTAATTAAACTCCACTGGCATCTCCCCCTGCTGGGATTTAGACTAGGGACAGATCTTTAGGAAGCATAAAACAAATACTGTGAAAAAAGAAACCTTGTTAGAAGAGTTGCCAGGGAATCGGCTCTGCTCCATTTACAAGCTGATAGTTTTGAAAATCTGCCCTTTCTCCTTTTGTGAATTGGTTTGTAGAAATTGTTAATTAATCATTTAAACACTGGGGGCAGGGAGGAACCCACAAATCTTTCGCAACTCTCACTCTGCTCATGGGCTGAGAGTTCACATGCCTCAAACCCTGGCTTTTGCTTAAAATAATTCGTCAGGGAAGGCACCACGCTGACGGTGCCAAGGAGGGAGGGCTCTGACGGCAATGGCAAACGCGATAGACGCTCGAGCCCTCCGTGTGATGGTGACCTGTCCCCTGGGAAGTCCCCATTGCCAAGGACATGGGGCAGCTCCTTCCCCGGCCAGGTCAGAGCCGGTTCCCCTCCACCTGGCCCTGAAAGCACGGACGACCTCATGCTACTCCTGTCCGCGAGGGGCTGCTCCCTTGCAGCTCCTGCAAGGCTGTTCCCACGCTTCACCTCAGCTACCTCCGGCTGCAAAAAAATAAAATATGAGACCTGCCTCTCAGTTCTGGAGGTATAAATACGGAATAACCTTGTCAGCTTGCAGGGTTACTGTGCTGTAACCGGAAGGAGAATCTGTCCCCAGATATTGCTTGACTAATGGCTATCAAAGGCAAAAGTGAAGTGATAATAGTTTGGGATCAGGTCCTAGTGAGCTAGTGTCTATATTGCAAAACAAACTGTACCATAACTGGGACTGCCTTTGGTGGTCCTCCTGCCTCGGGATTTAAGATGTTCTCTTTGGAATCGGGAAAAGACATAATGCTGGGAATGACGTGTTTCTCACCTGCCCGACACAAGACTGCTTCCACTTTTCTACATACTCTTCCAACAATGAAATGAGAGTCCTTATTTCTTGGTCGGCGAAGTCTGTCGCTGTGGGTGGTGGAGCAGAGCTCTCAGCCCGGTGGAGGAGAAAGGCGTTGTGCTGCTCTCCTCGCAGGGCTGAGACCCAAGGTGGGTGCAACCCTCCCTCAGCTGGAAAGTACGTTGTCTTGTAATAGTCCTTTGCTAGGCAGTGGTAGGAGAAGCAGTATTAAGAGATTTTTTTAAAACCAGTTGGGGAAAAGCATACAGCATGGAATGCAATGGCTAGGAACATTTATAGCTTGTAGTCCGGTCAAAAGCAGGTTTTGGTAGTTTATGTATTAACCCGATTCATTTGCTTTTTTCCTGCCATCTTTTTATCTATGCCAATTGCTTTAGGATCTGGGTGCTGGACATACAGGTGATTACCACACTGCTGTAGTGTAAACGAAATACAGGTCACCGCAAAGTCCTTGCTCCCCCCTTCTCCCCTCCATTATCTGTCCCCTCTTCCACACTCTGTACTTCCTTCTTGCTCTCCTTTGTGTTGTTGGTCTCACCATGGTCCCTCGTCCGTGAGGGTGCTGGGCTCTGCACTGCTCCCTGTTTGGTGAGGGAGATTTCTTTGTGTCGGTCACGTGTGGTGTCAGAGTGACCATGTAGAAACAGGATGTTCCTGTCAGTGTTGTGGTCTGAAATCACACTTGCTCCAGAGGCCACACATAATTTACAAAAAATAAGTACCCAAGTTCTCTATGGAAAAAACAAGCTGGTCTGTGCATCTGTTTGCTGCTATTAGGAGTATTAGTTTTCAAGAGCAATCCATTATACTGTGAAGTACCTTACTTTGTTAGACAAACAAGAAAACCCACACTTTTAATCCTCTGAAGCTTTTAATGGCATCACAGGATGCAGGTACTTGAGACACTGATACCTACAGCAGAGGGATGAAGTGGCCTTAGCTTCTCCTTACTGCTGGCCTGAAACCAACAGAAAACAGCGCTGTGCCATTTTAAGAGGATTTTGCCAGCCAGGACATTTTTTGTAAGCACATCAGGTGCATGCACTTGGGCAATAAAGGCTATAGACGAGAGAGAGGTCTGTGCTTTGAGTGCTCTGAATTTTCTATAGCTGTATATTAAATTCAAAATAGCAGTCTAAAAGCATACCTTCATCAGCAGAGACTACTGAAGGGGGCAATAACGGTGGGTGGGAATTAGCTGAGGCTCTGTCACCTCATAGGTGCAGTGTTTCGGGGGCCAGGGAGGCTTCAGCACTGGCTGCTAAAGTACGGCAGGAGAAAGAGCAGCAGCAAGCTGGGGAGCAGGCTGCTCACCTCTCTGTGTAGCCAGAGATAAATTGCTGCAGCAAAATTGTGAGCAGTGTCTTGTAAAGAAAACGGAGGAGCTGCTCTAGGGATTGAGGGAGACAAGCTGGTTTTTGGGGCTGTCTGGAGCAGAGTGAGTTCAAGGTGTTCTGACATGTTCTAGCCGCAGCCAAAATACGAAATGGGAGCAAGGAGGCTAGCCCACAGCCAGGCATATTATTGTATTATAATTGTGTTATAACTGGCTATACTTTATGAATTGTCTCTTCAGGTTTGTGTACATACTGTTTGTGTGGCATGTGCATGGTGTGGGGATGTTTCTGTGCACACAAAGTGGTGAAGCTAGTGTTTGCTGCCATGCTTCTGCATCTTCTCTAATGATCGTTGTAAATTTGCCTCTTCCCTTTTTGAACTACGCAGCCAGCACTGTAATAAAATGCTCTTTGTGAAGAGAATATTGAAGAGAAGAAGGGGAAAAAAGAGGGCATGGGTGTGCTTAATAAAAAAAGGCTCTCTGCACTATCGCAGGTGCAGTTGATGCTGTTTAGAGCAGTCACTCATCTCGCTCCAAATAAATAGTAATGACTGTTTCCTGTGACTGTGCTGTGAATCATATTCAGTCCATGCAGGGGAGTAGAAAATAAAGCTGCATGCAATCCACACGAGATGATGGCTCTTGTAATATTCAGCAGTTGGGCCTGGTTAGAAGCGTTTCATTATCTCAGAATTAAGAGAGAGCTTCCTGCTGTCGCAAAAGCTTGTTTATTCTTCTGCCTTCCCTCCCCCTCCCTCCATTCTTTCTTTCTTTAATATATATCCCCTCTCCCTTTCTCCCATCTCTGAAATGTTGGCTTAATGTTTTTGAGCAGAACTGCAAGGTCAAATTAGGGACAGTGGCCCTGGAAGTACATTAGTAGTTTATTGCATGGTTTTTGGCTTAATAGGAGGGAGCATGAATTTTATTTTATCTTTTGCCCTCTGCTTCTTTTCTTAGCTTATACTCAAAATTTATCAGGAAGAAGTGGAAGAAGCTGACCTCCTTTCCCATTTCTCAGTGAACTTCAGAGTTTTCCTCCTTATCTTTGGCTTGGTCCAAAGTTAATCAGCGGGAGTCTTTCAGTGAACTCCAGTAGCTGTTGCCACCTTAAGTCGCAACGCAGTCGCCTCTAGCAGACGGCTGCTCTGTGGGTGCAGATCTGTTTGTGCATAAGCTGGATGTTAGAGGTCAGCTAGCAAATGGATAGTAAAACCAGTCAGATTCTCCCCTTGACTGGAGGGCTGAGCCAGAGCTTCTTGCCTAGACCCTTAAGGAGGAGGCCAAGAGCCAGAGTCTGCTTTTCAGGCTCCACCATCTCTGCAGAGTGGCAGCATGGGGCAAGTAAACCCACATCATGGGCTCCCTTTGTAGTTTGTGGGGAAGGACACACGTAGAGGGAAATGTGTCCTGTCCTAAGGTCTGAACGATCTCCTGCAGAACTTTCTTTCCCTGTGGGCTAGGGAAAAAGGGACCCTAAGGTAGCTGCGTTTCTAATACAGGTGCTAAAATAAGATGTGATGAAGCTGCGTGTGCCTTGCTGCTTCAGAGGCTGCAGACGATGAGACACACACAAGTTCCCAAACTCATTGTATGTCATATGTAGAGTCAGCGTGGATAATGTGTCTCTGTGTGCTGTGCCTTGCTGCAGTCGGGATTTCTGGGGCATCCCACTTGCGTATCAGTCACAGTCAGCGGAAGCACACAGCTGGAAAGCTGAAGGACCATCTCAAGCCAGGTGTGATTCAGGAAGCATCTCATTCCAAGAAGAGCTCTGATTCAGGTTTCCACAACTGGATGATCACTTTGATTCCTTCCAAATGAAGGAGGACAGGCTGGGCTGTGCATCCCTTGAACATGGCCCTGCTGTGTTTAGTGGCCAGCACATTCAACGCTAAACGGGTGCAGCCAGGGCCTTTACGGGGTATGTGATTTCAGTTCATAGCTGGAAAGATGCAGGGACCTGTGTGATCCTTCCTGGCTCCTCTCCAGCAAGTTCTGAAACTAGAGGAAGACGTGTGCTGCCCTAAGGACGCGGGCTTACATGGACGGTGCCCTCTGGGAGGGTGAATCTGTGAATAGTAATGAATTCATTAAACATCCTAAAGCATCCCTGTTTCAGTAGTGTTTGCCTCAGCAGCAGTCACGATGGTTAAAAGGCAATTGCAGCCACTGAAATACGTAGCAAAACTATTATCAGAAGATGTCATTTTTCGTAAATGTCAGTATGTAGATTTTTTTATGGGGATATGGTGACAGGTAGTGAATAATTTAACATAAATTTACATAATATAGTGCAGCTGTTAATTTATGGCCATATTAGACTACAAGGTTATGTATCTAATGGCTTTTGGTCTCTTCTTTTTTTTTTTTTTTTAAAGTTAAAACTTTCCCTAAATTGTCCCACTTTAGTCATAATTCATGAGACACCTGTCTTCCCTCCCTTGTGCCATAGAGAAGGCTGTGCATGTCATACCCTTTTTGTAGCCATATGATTCACAGTGAACTCATTCCTATCTCCAACCTCAATCATTTCAATTCAGCGTATCCCTGGTTTTATTCAAAGCAGGCCTGTGAGGGGCAAAAAGTGCTGGTTGACTTGTATTCCTCAAGGCTGAGCTCTTGGACATAGCTAGAGACATGCATTGCTTCTCCCTTGTTTGAAAAGCTGGAGACGTACAGCTGAAGCTATCTGCTCAGTAATTCA
This sequence comes from Balaeniceps rex, assembly GCA_013401315.1. Classification (NCBI taxonomy): domain Eukaryota; kingdom Metazoa; phylum Chordata; class Aves; order Pelecaniformes; family Balaenicipitidae; genus Balaeniceps; species Balaeniceps rex. Next base: position 49,004 of record VYZW01040877.1, on the reverse strand, counting down.
AGGTATCCACCTGCCTGCCCTTTCCAGAATAGTCAGTGGAGCTGGCTTCAACTCAATGCTTGGCATCTGCAATTAAGGATAGATTTTTTTCCAAACATTTGTTTGGTGACTTTCCATGGTACAAATACTTGCCTAAATGTTAGAGAGGTGTCCATGAATCAATTCTTGCAAGATACTAATGTAGAGGTGAGGCTTGAATCTAGAGGGGCTTGTTAGGGCATAAGTGGTGGCAGGGCATCTTGGAGTACTTGATCTCTGCAGTAGAGATTATGGGTAATGCTGCTGCTTCCAGGCTGGCCTGAAGCTTCATCCTGCTGCTATTTTGCCCAGATGATGTCCAGCTTGCGGGGCAGAGCAGGAAAGGTACGTGCCTACCTGCACTTGATGCCTCTGAAAGTTTTCCCCATTTAGGCACTTGAATAAGACTTGGGCTTTCAGGATGGCTGTGTGCATCTAGCACACAGTAATACCAGTATGATACCAGTATGCCCAGCTGTTTGAATCTCAGATGTTTGGCTGCCCCTTGCACGACATCTAGGTGGGAGGTGAGCTCTCCTTGGAAACCTACTGCAGAAATCAAACCCTCTGAACATCCAAGCCTCATTGTACAACGTGCAGCTCGATAGTGAAGAATTGCGATTAGAAGTCAGTGTTCCTAACTAGAGCAGAGGCTCTTGCGTGGCAAGTAAGTTTACTTCCAATTTGTTGGGGATATTATCTGAAATATTTTTTAAATGTCTAGCTATAGCTTTCTTCCCCTTGATGCATCTCCAGACGGACATGAGAAAGCATGATTCACGTCCAGCAGATAGGTTTGCACCAATGTGTATTTGAATAGGGTTTAACTGTATGCAGTTTTGCACGTAATCTTTGGTAAAAGGTAGTTGGAGCAAAGGGTGAATATTTGCCCTTTTGTCCAGGGTGATGGAGTGAGGGGTTTTGTTCTCTGCAGAGAACAGTAATCGTTAGCAATTTTTTTCAGATGACGTACAATGTGTACAGCTTCACCCTGCCCCAGGAGAGTGGCATACGCTCTTTCTTATTTGCAGGCCTGTATAATCCTGGGGGTGGGGAAAAAGAGTGATTGTTCCATTCCACCCTCATCCCTGCCTTCATCACTGTGTCCCTCTCACGGCTTTTGGGAATAAGAAAATCCTGTGTGCCTTTGACCTCAGGGACTATGTCCGTTCTGCATGGAGGCACGAAAGAAGTTGTCTCCTCTGCCAAGGCAGGTAAAGCCCTGAGAGCAGTGTGATCACTGTTTGTTTTTCTGTACAGCACTGTGGAAAACGATGGCTGTTTTAAAGAGCAAGTAAGAAAAGTGTAATTATGCTTTACTGTCTCACACCGGAGGGGAGAGTGAAGGAAGCATTTGGTTACGTACAACAGGGTAGTTCACATTCCCTAAAATGAAATATCGTTCCTTTAGTTCCAAAGTCTCCAGCAGACACTGACTTCTTGTCTCTCCCAACCAAGAAGCGAGTAGCCTCGTTCTCCCGAGATGCTTCACCATATGCTTTGTTTCCTCATGAAACATGAAGCATCATGTGCTCTGTTACACCTCTGAGGCCAAAATGTTACACCCGTGGCTGTACCCAGGCTCAGTGCAGAGTTAAATCAGCATGATGGAGCCCTGAAGACTTCCTCTTGGAGCTCACCACAGCGTAACGATGGCAAGCGAATGCTTGTTTGCCTCTCTAGGGAAGGGTCTCTATTAAATACTCGGTATGTTCCTAATTTTTCTATCTTGCTGTCCCATCTCCGCTTAAAGCTCCTCATCATAGCCAGATAGCAGGGAGAGCTGTGGTTAAGCAAGATCTCCCTGCCCCTGCCCCCTCATGCCTGTTGTGTTTCCAAAACTCCTGATTCAATAATGTATTAGGTTGATTCATAGAAAAACAGTGGACCAAATGTCTACCTCTCTTCTCATGTTTCTACAGGGCTTCCAGGAATGAAAAGAATTAGCACACAGACAGCCAATTTCTCTAGCATACCACAGAGCTGTATTTAGTGTGGCCTCAAACCTAGACTGGATTCCCACTGGACACGATACAAATGTTTAATAATTAATGTCTCTGTTTAAAAAATCAAAGGGGGTAGAAAGAGGTTGATCTATCCCAGCAGTTCTTAACAGAGAGATAGTAATGGGTTTACGAAGCCGAAATTCTTCCTACCCTCTAATATTTCTTGTCAGGAACAGTAAACAAGCCCTGCATTCTTGGGACAGTGGTGCTCAGCGTTCCTGGACCTCTAATTGGAATATTAACTATAAGACAGCCATGAGTCACTGTGGCTCTTATTCAAGTCAAAAGCATAAATAGCACTTCTTATATATCCATGCTGTGTCAGTCAAAGATACTGCATTTCCTTTCCCCTCTGCCTCTAATAAACATCCGCCGACCTTAAGCTGCTATATACAGGAAACAGCCTGTTGGTTATTGTGTAAAACTGATAAGGTCCCCTGGGATGCTTTATCTGTCTCTGTTGTGCGTATAAATTTAGCTTCAGTCATTGTAGGTTTTGTTCTTTTACCCTTTTTCCTCTCCTCCTTTTTCAATGCCTGCTAAGTAAACATGGCATTGTGGAAAAGGGGATAAAGTAATTTTTTTAGCATAATAAGATCAACATCCAGAGACTTAAGGATCCATCAATACACTTTGCCTTTCAGTTCTTCTGCCTGCATCTTTCTTACGAATAACGGGTTTCTCTGTTGTGAAATCTATACCTGTTATTTGTTACTGTACCCTACCCACACCCCTATTTCATGCAATTGTAAACTGCAGCAGACCAGGGTGCCTGTCACTATGATTTTGCTCTGAGACATGATGGTATTTACAGCAATACTGTATTCCTGTCTGCGTTTATGGCAGGTTATGGAGCTTTCCTGCTCGGCACAGTGCTGTGAGATGGCAGCCAGAATTATCTTTTAATGCAGTGTTCTCAGGAGGTTGAGTTCTTGAAGCTGTAGAGCAATTAACTCTCTTAATACTTCCAGTATTGCTTAAGGGTTTGGTGTTAGGAGGATGGAGCTGGGTTTTGGGTTTGTTGTTTTGTATTTAAGAGAGTGCTATCTCTCAGTCTTAATTATTGGTACATGGGCCAAAAATATGGCCAGCGGTGTTCCAAAGGTGGGACGTGTGTGGTGCAATACCGTTGTTCTTCACTGCTGCCTGTGGTCTGCTCCATACTGAAAGTGTGTTGGAGAGCTGAAGGACGTAGCAATCCTTCCTTACTCTGCAGCCTCTCAGGGGCCATTTGAATGGGTTGTCCTGAGGTGACTCAAGTTCTTTTTAAGGTTCCCTCGCTACCTGCTGTTATCACTCCTCTTCCCTTCAGGAGTTGGTGAGCCTGATACCATGTGGTCTGTCTTTTGTGTAATTCATTCTTATGCAGCTCCGAGGTAAGCACCTCGAGGTGTATTTTATGCTCCGTTTGTAAAAGTGTGACTAATTTGGCAGGGCGCTGGACAGAGAAGGTTCAGGCCAGACATTTTACCAGCTACTTCTCAAAGGCTGAAGTAGTAGTTGGGCAAGCTAGCTGCCATTTGTGCTATGGAAGATCCCCTGCAATGTTCTAGCCTAACTCTCTCTGTCCCTCAGTGGAAACTGGGCACCTGCATACTGGTTTTGGCTTTCAAAATGTCCTCTTTTGTCTCTTTCTCTGAAGGTGGCTGAGTGACACCCTTTGTTGCTGAACAAGCCAGCAGGGTCTTGCTGCTGCTCCTGTAAATACTGTTAAAGCTGCATATGGGGTGTGTTGAGGGTCATCTGTCTCTGCCATGAGAAGCCGGCAGCCTACTGGGCAAACGAAATAAGTGAGGAGCGTTCAAAGGGGCATGCCTTCACCAGCCACAGACACAAAAAAGATGCTGGATTGGGCCAGCTATGTATACACTCTGTGTTTGATAGTATGGCTGCTGCATAACTAAGATAATGGGTTTTCTTAGCTTTTGGTTAGCAAAGTAACCTTGGACCAGACAACAGACAAGTTAATTAACTGAGCATTAACCTGGTTACTCAGGTGAGTTTCAGCTTTCACTGACACTTCTGCTTCTGGTGTGGTTTCCATTACTCTTAGCTCAGTCAAAGGCAACTCAGCAGGTACGTCCACATTAGTGGCCTTAGCTGCAGTATAGACTTATTCTAAGAAGCTTGGTGTGGTTTTCAGGACAAAGGAGATCGGATCAAAAAGTCTTAAAAAATTATAAGGTAAAAATGCTGGAGAACATCCCTTTGGCACCTTGTCCTTGTGTCAGCTTCCCTGGGGCAAGGGCTACACCTCCTTTAATATTGAGAGCCTTGGGAAATTTAAGTGAAAGCAGGATCTTCAGGAAAAGGCCAGATGAAGTCTTCACAGCACTGATGCTTCCCAAATTTCCCCAGGCCAAGGCAGTCCTTGCATTTAGGCTTGCAAGACAGTTGCTGGAGATCTTCTATAGTGTTTGCATGAGGAATTTGTCCAAGCCAGCCAGGGGTGAGGATCTCGCTCTGCTTTCTTCAAAGATGATTTTGTCATGAATGGTGCATAAAAATGCATTAGCACTTTTTCTCAGTAATGAACTTCTTTGTTCATTAGGTTAACATTGGCTGCTGTCACTAGTAAGTACATTTTAATGAGGAAGAGAGCATTCTGAAATTGTGGAAACCTGGCACTCTTGGGTCTAATTCACAGCTCATTGAAGTCGGTGAACAGATAGACTCCCACTGAATTCAGGTCCCATTCAGAGCTAAGGCAATTTACCCTGGTTGAGGACCTGCCCCTGGTTTCCCCATGTGGCTACTCAAGTGTAAAGTGCAGCTGCCACTGGCAGGTTTTTTTCTTCCATTTAGAGTTCCGAATCCATCCGGTATTATTTTCAAGGCAACAACACAGCAATTGAAGTTTTGTCCTACCTCCCCAAATTAAACATAATTCTCTTACATCATTTACTTCCACTTGCTGGTTTGCTTTCATTTGACCTGCTAACCATGTCACACAGCATTAGCTTTGTAAATGCTGTCACAAACTTGGTTTGAAGGTTTGTGCCAGGTCAGTTGTAATTCCCTGTTTTTCTCTTGCATGCCAGAACAAGCAAAGAAATGTATATCATGGGTGTGAGCCCAAGTTTGCAAAGCTTTGGTTGCAGGTAAAATGAGCTTTTAAAATTTAAAGAGTTTTCTGCTAGTAAAATAATTGAATGGGTTCTCGGTTGGTGTCATATTTTAAAGCTGCTATTTTGCTTGTAAGTCCCTCAAACTTCCTTTGTATCCTTGTTTCTGGTGTTTCTGATTGAAAATATATATTTTTTAAAAACAGACAAACCAGACTTTCACAGTAAATAGTTCTGTGTACAAATTCCACTTGTTGCTTTGTGGAAAAATTACGGATGTGTTTTAAAAAGCTCCTTCTTCATTATTTCCTTCTCTTCTTAAATAACAATTGTACTTATTTTCATACAAGCCCTCTTTTCCTGCATGGTACATTTGAATAATTTACACATTCCTGCTGCATGGGAACCAGAGAGCAAAGCAGACTTCCTGAGGGAATGCTGCTGCAATCCTTATTCCTGTGATTATTGCTGCAGTACCGCTGAGAATTTCCACCCTAGATCTGGGTTTTACTGGAGCATAAGATGTTCAAAAAGCCTAATAGGACATAGATTCTTAAAAGGTTGTGGTGTGTACTTAAACTGACAAAACAACGTGGATTTAAGCTTGTATATCACTGTTAGAGATGTTGACTCCTTTCCCAATACAGGAACTGCAGGTGGGTACACCATTGCTCTTCAGTGAAACACTACTGAACTGATTAGGACACTGAATAAATACTCAGGTTCCCAGCATCCCCTCTGTGGTACTAGAGCCTGGATGTTTCCCAAGGTCACTGTCAAAGCTTCTGACTATGATCATATAGTCCTCTAGATGCACTCAAGCTGGATGCAGGACAGCAACAGTTGGTCAAACAACCTTTCGCCTGCACCACAGCTTACGTTCCCTTCAAATCTGCAAGCCTGAGTAGTTGCCCCCCACACCTGCTTCAATCAAAATGACCCTATTAACATGAAGAAATTTTAATTTAGTGTAAGACTTCATCGTAAAGTAGTAGGGATTTTGGACTGAATAAGTGGAGAGCAATTACCTGAGCAGATCTGCTTGTCAGGATGTGAGGGGCTGGGATTTGAGGGTGGTGATGAGCAGTGGAAGCAGTAACTTCGTCCAGCTCAGATGCATGCACAACGCATAGTGTGCCTACGACACAGCCATATGCTGACCTGCCCAACTTACTACCACAAGGCAGCACTGTCTCATAAAGCCGCTTCCAACAGCTTCTGTGGCGCACTCACGTCAGCGTGGACCAAAGTGAGTCCACTGCCCATTCTGAGTAAAATTCAGAAAGTTAAGGAAATAGCATGAAGGGAAAATGCAATCTTAGATTTTTGCACTCCTTTCTTAAGAACCCAGGGAGACCACAGAGGTCATCACAGCACATGTCAAAGCAGATGCTTGGAGTCTCATTTGAAAGGGCCCACAAAAACTCCTTCTCCACACACTACCTACACATCGTGGATCATGGAATGTGTCCCTGGCCTTCATAGCCAACTTGAAACCTCTATTAAAACATCACTAGCTGCATATATAATGTACCACAGGAAGAAAGAAAGAGAGATCAAGATCTTAAGTCCTGGCAGTAACAGGGCATTTGTTAAATAAAACTCATCTTTAATGATCAAAGCTGTTATTAGTACATGAGTGAGCACAGATATCTTTTTAATGGTTTTCATTCTCACATTAACCTTTTAATAGTGAGTGAAATCTTTCTAAACTATAGAAAGAAATTATATTTTCACAGCTTACCATGTCAGAGGAAGTCATGAAAAGTGGGCCTTTTCCAACTGCTAATTCTTCTGAAAATTGAATTTCTCAGGACGCTCCCATTAGGCAATGGTTGAATCTGCCATCACACAATCCAGGGTCACTTCCCCAAAGCCATCAGTTTATGCAAGGTTTCCCTTAGGTTCCCATAGGCAGATGCTGCAAAGGATTCTTGCTTAACTTCTCCAGGCTGATGTGTTGTTTGGTTGCTCTTTTAGTACAGCCTTGACCTCCAAGGTCTTCAGATAGGAACAGTGCACATCACAGTTGGGATATGTTTTCCTTAAGGGTATTGTATTGTGTCCCTTTCATATGAGTGGATTGAACTTGATTTAGGGGGAGCAGGAGTAGAATGAAAGGGATGTTGCAGTTTCCTAAGGGAAAATGAAGTGAGCTGTATAATCTTAACTGTTTATTTTAACTCTTGCTGCGGTCTCTGGCTTTCTCTAAAGAAAGTCCTTTGTCTGCTGGCAGTGACTGCAGAGTGGTTTATAGCTTCCCATGCTTTAGCTTTGTGTTGTAAGAGAAGTGGTACATATAGGCAGTGCTGTAGGCAAAGCCTTTTATGTTTTAGTGGGGAGTGTTTTCTCCTTTAAAAACGTCAAGCTTAATACTGTGATGCAAAGGAGCAGGGCCTCCATTAACCGTCCCCAACGAGGAATGATCCCAAGATCCTACTAGTTCTTTATTAGAGCAGTGGGGTTTCCCCATAAGGCATCATTTGTTATATTATGTCCACCCTGTAAATTACATTTTCTTTTTTTTTTCTTTTCTTTTTTTTTTTTAAATTATGCTCTGGGGAGGCGAGGGGAGGGAAAGGGCAAGGTATGCCTCTGAAATAGGGTTTAGGGGGTGGGGGGAAGAAAGGAGCATAGTGAAATCCTTTCCATCCAAATGTAGGGATGCAGGCTCCGTAAGGAGAAAGTGTCCTGCAGAGGCGTGCAGAACAAAAGAATTTTCGGAGAGGTCTTGGATCAGCTGCATTGGGATTATTTTTGTCGGCCAGGTTAAGTGCTTTTGGAAACCTATAGTGTTTGCACCTTTATTTTCCATCTAGTTGATCCTTTCTTATATTCTTGTGAGGGTTCCTATCACCCATTGCATTCTTGAATACAGCCAGAAAAACAGCAATGCTTTGCGCTAAAATGATTTGATCCACCTCGGAACTGCTTTGCTGTCATTGATGAAATCTGTGTGGTGATGAATCTGTCATTCCTCCTCCCCTCTCATGAACACACGCTGAGGTCTTTGAGCTGGTCGAGGACTACTAAGACTGCGGACACTGATTATCAAGCCAAAATGAAGGAATGAATGGCTTAAGAAAGAAAGCAAGCATCTGTAAGCCTGAGAACATTTCTTAACAGCTTCTTTAGCCAGTATCGGAGTCCCTTCATACTCCCTTCTGCAAGCAGAAATGAAAGCAATAGGGCTAAAACCTAGTCAGTGTTCTAGCAACATCTGTCTTCATAAGATGTTTACTTGCATAAACATGGCCGCTTCCTTATGCCCTTCCTGGATATTATTAACATAGCTGTGATACTGTGATGTGATGTCATATAAATCAATCCTTATGTGTCCATTGTTGATCGATTACACGACGACTGTTAAATATTTATCTGGTATTTTTCAACTGATCCCACAATTTCAGCATCCAGGTTCCTTACAAAGTGTAAATAATCTCAGTGACCTATACAAATACCCAATTAAATTTAATTTTTTACTATTTGTGTCACTGGCTTCAAAGGAGCTATGCTGATTTGCGCCATTTGACACTCTGGCCCAAAGCCTGAGGCTCAAATTCAGAGGGTTCACAAAGGAGAGGGACGTGTAGCCCAGAGGCAGAGGGCAACCATCTCTGCTGAGGCAGGTTTTGATTTTAATGTATTAGGAAGGTTTTTCAGATCTTTTAACTACTTTTAACAATCACAGTGTTGAAATCGTGACATTTAACAGTTGCAACTTCTCCTTATTTATTTCTTCATTGTCATTGAAAATAATGAATGCTGCATCTTTAAAATCCTGCTAAGGCAGGTAAATTGTAATTAATCATGAGCCAGCCCTTCATCAATAACTAATTATTCAATTACATTAAAGATAATCTTGTTTTCAGTGAATATCAATCATTAAATGAACTATTGTTTATTTCTAATTCCTAACATCAACACTATTAATTCTGTAATTGCAAGTGTCATGAAATGGCCAGAGCATAATAAAACATACATGCCCTATAACCTCCATATTAAATCAGAATGTCATTCTGACAGATACTGTAGCGTTGCAAATAAGTCACCCTCTTTGCAGACACCTTTTTCCAATTGAAATAGCTGGGATTAAATGAGAAATAAATACTGCCTGTGTCATAGTTAAGCCCGTTTGGAATGGCCTAAAGAAGCAAACTAATAGAAGACTGATAATTACAGACGTTTAAAAATAGATACGTAGCTATTTATGCTGTCTGGAGTATTAATAACTTTATTTACACCTGGAAGAAAGCTCAGCTGGGAGAGCTGACCCCTATATGACATTTCCTTGTTCCATGTGGGAGAAGAGGTGGCTCTAATATTTTTAACTAGTAGAGATTTCACCAGAAAATTTTGTAGCAGATGTTGTGTCTGTATGTGTGCACAAATAAAGCGATGGAGGTTTGAGAGAGCATTATTGTGCAAACCAAAAACGGAACAGGTTATTCATTATCCAAACAGTGCAAACAAGATGAGAATATGTTGTTGTAATACACTGGCAAACAGAGGGGAAAAAAAAAGCCCATTGCCTCGTAAAGGACCTTGTAACTTTTTGCAACGTGCCATGTTTACATTCAGCCCATGTTGCCATATGCTTGTCTTTATGAGCTTGGAAATGGCCAGGGAAATCCTTGCTGTGGGCTGCTGCACAGGTCCTGCGTCCTTTCTGCTCCAGCACGTTGTGGTGCCAAGCCAGGTGCTACCAGGAGCACCATCCCCACTCAGCGCAAGGGCGAAAATGGGGCTTACAAAGATTTTACGGAAGGGTGTGAAGTTCTGGTGGGGCTGGAGATAAGAGCCCCTCCAGGGTGGGAGTAAGAAAAAGGATGCATTTGCACAGGATTATCAGTATTTAATAACCTGGGAGCTCAGGGGGTGATCCAGGTGAGGTGGGCTTTCAGGTCGAGCAGTGGTTGCCTGGGTCTGAGCCCCCAGAGCGCAGTGCCAGCTGCTCAGTGACCACCATACCAGCCCCAGCAGCGCGGATGAGGAGGCGGTCGTCTGTTCAAAGGCTGGTGCCAGTGATCTTTTAAATCCTCTGTGAAATGGAAGTAGACATTCCCATCAGTGCCCAGCCTTGCTGCTTCACCAAGGCAAGCTGTTTATATTATTAAAAGATGGGTATTTGAATTTGCAAAAGCAGTTTCTCCCTGTCTCATTCAATCTTTCTGCCGCGGCAGTTTCGGTCACCGAGCGGGGCCTGTGTGTGTTGTTAATAGGCAGTCACGGAGAAGGCTGGGGGAGCAGAAAGGAGAGGAGGGGAAAAGGAAGGGCTAACCCTTTTCCATTCGCAATCCCCATCACTCCAAACTGCCCCACTTTAAATGCCGGCAGCCAAATGCTGTGCGGAGCAGCCCTGTGCTCGCCAAGAGCCATCCAGGGCTGGTGTGCAGCCCGCTCCCCGTGCTGGCTTGAGGGCGCCTGCAGGGCTTGTGGAGTTCAAACCCTCCATTTCTACTGGAGGCAGTGGGCCTGCTCAGCAGCAACGTAACTACTGGCAAAAACAGGGGTGTGAGGCAGTAGCTTCTTGTGTTTATCACGCTGTCGGTCTCCCAGAGGAGATGGTATTCATCACTGTTAATGAGGACTTAACACTTTCTCTGGCCTATGCTGCTGTAGTGGCAGGTGTGGGTCCTGGCCCCTGGGTGCAGAGGGTGCATTGCCTCTGCGTCCCACATTGGGTTTGTATCTGCTCAGATCCTTTGCCAGTGAACGGGCTGAATTAAACTCGCAGGTCTACTTCCTTGCTCCCTGAACTAGCCAGGAATAAAGCTCCTGCAGGAAGAGCCCAGGTAGTTTGCGATGGAGAAAGGCTGCCTGGCGGGGCTGCAGCTATCCCTGGGCTGACCCAGGGACAGTCCCAGGGACCTCAGGCAGGAGGCCCATCACACCTAGCCCTTCCTCCTGGTGGGAGGAAGGTGCTAGCAGTGACCTTGAGCAGGAGCCTGCATGCAGCTTTGGTTGTTGGCTCCTGGCAGTCAAACTCTGGTCGTACAGCTCCAAGGGGAAGAGGGTAAGATTTTACGGGGTGTAAAGCCGTGCATCTCAGGTTTCTGGAGTACTTGGTGTAAAGTTCACAATTGCTGAGCCATCCCTTAGCTCTCTTCTCTGTCTGATGCGTGGCACTTTGGTACTGTTGGTGTATAAATGAACAACAAGGGCTTTGTTTATTAGATTGATAAAGCAGCGTGTAGTTTAACTGCTTAATCAACAGTACTGCTCGTGAAGCTGTAACGAGCTTGTCCTAATAGCTGCACCCTGCTAGAAGCTAAACGGTTAATCCTAAGGAAGAGAGAGCGCTGCACGGCAGAGTGGCAAGTCAAAAAGGAGACCCACCATGCCACAGCTTAGTTGTAGGACATAAGAGCTGGAGTGGGTGACAGAGATAACAGCATCTTCAGAGTCAGAAGTAGATGTGGGCCAGCCTTTTTGTGCATGACTGCCCCTCTTACCCCGTGCCAGCTGGCACTCGGATCATCTGCAGAAGCATATGTTTGACCAGCCCTCCTGCCAGGGGAAGGTGGTAGCTTTAAGAACAAATCAGTAAAGAGCGCAGTGAGAAATACAGTTGTTTCCTTTATCAGTATGGGGGTTTTTTTAGTAAACTCTGAGCTGAAAATATTGTTTCCATTTGATTCAACTTTGGCATGCACTCAGACCTGACCTATGGCATAGCAGTCAACATCCACGGTGTTGGGCTTCTCAGAAGGACCATAGGAAACATGCTGAGAGATGTGCTGTTCGTCCTCCTCTGAACAGAGAGGGGAAGGCTTGTGTCTTTTTTGGGGAGTGGATGCTGGCTAACATTACTTGAACTCCTTGTTTCTGACTTTTCTTGACTTCTGACTTGCTCTAAGACCACAGACTGTTCATGTGGTAAATGAAGCATGTTTATATTTCTCTTAATGGGTGTTTGAGATTCTCGGCTGAAGGGCATTAGGGAAGAGAACATATTATTATAATTTTATTACATCTCTTACTTTTTCATGACATTATGGAAAGTTCATAGTAGTATTTCAGCATCAGCTTACACAAATAGTATTTAGCAGTGGTATTTTCAGTCACGGGTGCCTAAAGTTAGGCCCCTAACTCTATATTTAAGCACCTAAATAGATGCCGGAGTTCATTAGAAAGATTAACCACCAGCAATCTCCACCAACGTGAATGAGAGCTTTATATGTTTGGTGCCCTTTAACACCAAAACATTTATTTATGAGGGTTTTCCTAATCTGGCATCTCATTTTAAGCATCGAAGTTTCAATATGGTATGTCATCGTTGATTTTGTCATCCGGATTTTGTAATCGGCATCTAAGTGCAAAGAAGCAATAACTAAGTGTCAATGCAGTTTATGCAGTTATCAAAGACACTTGGTGTCTCTTTGGGGCTTGTGCTTAAATCATCCACTCCAGGAAACACAATTCACATGTTTAGCAGTGTTAATGTAAAAAATACTGTGTATTTTTGAATTAAACCAGGCCCTGAAGTGTTTTCTGGATCTAGCATCACTTATCTTCCCCATCAAGGTGCACAGCAGTGAGCGCAGCCAGGATGTTATTGCTTTTACCGTATTCTAAACACGCACATGCATACACACACATCTGTATCATCAAAATCTGGCAAAAGTATTTGTTGTTGTCTCTAAGAAGGAGTAATGCTCTCCTACAATGTGCAATTTATAGGCACTAGTTTTTGCTGCCTCTTATTATAAAAACAATTCATCTCATTGCAGAATGTGTGCTTAATTATAATTTGCTAATGCCCTTGAGTTTTTTAAAGTCTAATTTATTGCTCAAGTGTGCTGTAGCCAATATTAGCTGGTGACAAAGCAAGGGAATGAGCTTAAGGAACTCTGATTTTTCTAGCACTGAATTTGTGATCTGTGACCTTATGCAAAACATTTTACCTTTTTCATGAGTCAACTTCCCCATCTGTTTTTTAAAAAATGGCTGGAGATTACCAGGTGAAAGGTGCCATATTTTTATTTTGTTAAGTGTCAGAGCACTGGGTACATTCAGCACATTATTTATAATGTACAGCTCTGCATTTGAAACACCTCATCATATTTATACTTTTAATTTGGTTTTATTTTTGCTGTCGTTGCTAAACATAAACCACCCACAGATTAAGGACATTGATGCTCACGGTAGTCTAAGTTGTTATCAGTGATTCAACCTAAACTTAGTGGTATGACCAGTCAGTACTGCCAGTGGTCTTAGGGCTTGATCACAGCAAAGCAGCGTGAGGAGTGAAACCCATTTTTCTCTTGGCATCTGGTTCAGACCAAACCGACATCAGCCTACTTGGGCAGTGGCCGAGGCACATGGGCTGCGTCCACGTGGTGCATGGATCTTGTCTGTGCTCTTCATCGGCTCCAAAGACCCTTTATTGGCTATGCCAAGGGAGAAGAAAAGACGAGGATGTTGTGTGTGATGGGAAGGGGGGGTGGAGAGAGAGAGAGGTCAGCTTTTTTCTCCAAAGACATGAGCTTTCTCTAGTTTGTGGCAACTTCAAGCAGCCTGCTAACAAATCTGCGCCGCTGCTTCTGTTGCAGAAGGCTGTGGATGTCGTGTCAGTGACTGCTTTCAGAGCAACCCCAGGGGCATTTGAGTGAACGTTTCCTCCAACTGTTGACATCTTGGTGGCCTCAGAAAGCTGGCCCCCTGTGGCTCATAATGGGATGTTGGCTGGATGAGATGAAACAGGGTGTTTAAACAAACCACTGTTGTATTTCAGTTCTTGCTTGCATTTCTGCTTAGCTGTGTATGTATTGTATCACATAATGCATCTACATCCTGTGAGGCATATGTAGCTGATAGAAAAATATCTTTGATGGGAGTATGCAAAGAAATTCCATAATTTTTTAAGCAAAACTGCCCCAAAATCTTTGCCTTGCTGCTGACAGCACATGTTTTCTTTCACAGATACAATGAGAGTACCATTGCGGGAACACTGTGTGCCCTGGGGGTATACATCAACTCCTGACCCTGCTTAAACTGTGTGGCACACGACACCGGGCACATGTCAGCAACATGTGTGTGTTCGGCACCACCGTACCAAACCATGTGTTATAACACATCATTCATATCCAGCCGACCACGGGTCCGGCAATAATGTTGCAATCACTGGTCCTGATCGCTTCCTGCCAAATAACAAACACAGCCTGTCCTCCCTAAAAATAGAGACCTTTCTTGCTGCGCAGTAATCCCAATGCCAGCACCAGAACCATACCTCTCCACAGTCTGCTTCAAGTCTTAAAATATTTTCTTCTACTTTCTTTCTGGCATAAAGCACAGTTTGGGAAATCTATTAAAGCTATTCATTTTGTTTCGGGGAGCGCAGGGGTGCTAGTGTTTTATTAACACAGTAGCTCTGCCCAATGGTAACATCTGGTTTTCAGTGAGGTTTCAGGGGGTTTTTTTTACTCCATTTTCCAGCTGTGTTGACTCAAGTCAGAAGGCAGTCAGCCACTTGTGAGAGTGAAGTCTCCAAACACTTAAAGAGCTGAGATATTCTCTGAAACTCCTGAATCTTGGAAAATTAGGGCAGAATCTGACAATACCAATTTTTCCTCCGGAGGCTTCCAGCACTCACAGTTCTGGTTCCAGCCAGGACCAGGAAATTAAAAATCACATGGAAACTTTTGCAGCGCTTTCAGGATGGCTGTAGGTTAGATCTGCATGGAGGCAGAAAGCGCAGGAGGGAGACTTAGTTTTCCCAGGTCATTTGTGTTGTGTTATGTATCCTGAAAGATGATTTACCCCGCTCAAGAAAACGTGTAAGTCAAAAGAATAAAATCTAGGTTGTCTGGAGCAAAGAATGAAAATGCAGCTTTGGTGTCAAGGCATTAACAATTCATTAGGCTTACCTGTGTCCCAGCAGTGGGGCCAGCCAAGAGACAGATACTCTTATAGCTAACACCGTCTGCGTGTCTGATGTGTGTTATAAATCCCATCCCTTTGGGACTTTTGTTAGCCAGGTGTGGGTACGCGCCTGTGGCTTGAGCTCCAGCAGAGCAGGGAATGAGTGGCCAGAAGGACGCCTAAAACGTGCTCCTCCACGCTGCTCGCCGGCTCTCCTGCTCGCTGCTCCACGGTGTGGCCTGGCTCCCAGCCTTCCCCTGGCCCCAGACCTGTGGCACCCTACTAAATCTCAGGGAAAGGCCAAGGTACCTGAACGGCTCTGACTGCTGGCGGGGTAGCTCCCCTGCCACTTCATCCACCATTGCTTCTGTCTTTGCCTCCTTCTCTCCATCCCACGGCACCCGCTTTTTATTCAGCTCTCCTGTTTTCTCTCTTTTCGCGTTGTTGAGCTTTCCTTCTCTGGTGGTGTTTTTGCCTCTTCTTTCTCACCTCTTGGCTCACCACGCTCCTTGTGCGGGAGGCAAACAGCAAGCCATGCGATACAGCCTTGTAAGCCACGACTAACAGCAGAATGAAAGGCAGAGGAGGGAGGGCAGCTTTAACACTCAGCATCCGAAAATTAAATTTTTGCTTTTTCTGCGGTCAGTTTTGTTAGAGGAGCTCTGGGGTTCTTGTTCCTGTCCCAGTTACCTGACTGAAGCAGGGGGCTGTGCTGGCTTGGGATGTGGACTTCAAGTCCAGACTCTACCTCTGTTGTCACTGACCAAGCCCAGGGAACTTCACTGATGCAGCAGAAACTTGCCCAGAGTTAAGTTGGTGTAGGTGGCGTCCACTGGCCGTGACGCCTCGTGTTCTCAGTTTCAAGTATGTTGCCCCAACTTTTGCCCTGTTCTCAACCCTCGTTTTTTTTCTGAAAAAAAAGCCTAGCCGAACCTAGGAAGATCACTCTGCAGAACAGGAACTGTTGAGTTGTTTTAGGGTTAAGTTACAACAGTGGTTTTTTCCATGCATGGTTTTTCTTCTTTTTTTCCTTTCCCAGACTGCTTGAGTCCTAAATTCCCCCTGTAAATCTGCTTTCTGTACCATCAGTTCTCAGAACAATGAACCACTTGATATACCTGATAAGAGTTAACATGAAAAATGAATAAATCATTTGCTACTCCCTTTTCTTTTTTGCTGTAACTGGGTGTTGGTCTATAAAATGAAGGAAGTTACACTGAGCAGGAAGTTTAAAAATGCTTAGACAGATGTCATTAAAAAAAAAATCAAAATTGGCTTCCTGCCAAGTGACTGTAATTAAAATTATTCTTCTTAGTGAGAAAAAAGCAGATGCAAAGGGAGGTTTCCTGTCTCAAACTAGGAAATATAATAACTGTGAGTCTCTCCTTTGTGTGTGCATGTGTGCACGCGTGTGTGTTTGTGTGAGTGCGCGTCTCAATGTAAGACTCTGTTGCTTGTTTCTGAAGTGGCTTGTGATTGAAAACTTTAGTCAATACCGTGTGGATGGATGCTTTATTAATCTATCCTTTTTTTGGTCTTGTTTTTAAATGAGATCTTTGTTGAAAAATAATGTATATAAATTACAGTATATAAATTGCTTTTCTGTATTACAGATTACTGAAACGGCTGCTCTTACAGAAAAGAACAGTAAATTTCTCTGTACAGTGTTGAAGGGAGAACAGGATGTGGGTGGGTGTACACATGTGTATGTAGCTATGCACATCTACACACATCGTATAGCTATAGCTGATAGCTATATTAATTCAGAAAACCAGTGCAGTTAATGCCATGCAACTTCCTGGCATACACGGAAGTATACAAGTATAAAACTGCTTCTATCAGCCTAACTTCTTTTTTTTTCCTGTACAAGCATCTTTAGTGTGACATAATGCCTTTACATTATACTTTAATTTTGTTTTAATCACAAAGGTTTCTCATCTGGTATAATTATACAAGTTCTAAAACAGTCTATTAGCCAAATTAGGCAAGTCTACCATCAGGGAATGTGTTCAATGGCTCTTTTCTGTCACCACTGTTTAAAAGGGGGCCGATTCCTTTTCTCTCTATGCATAGATAGGCTAATGACTTACACAGGTTGAAGACATTCTATCAAACCATTTACTGTGTCTTTTTCAGATGTTGCACTGAAGTTTGTAGTTTTGTTTCTTTTTGAAAAGTTCCTTTTGAGGAATTGCAGACAAGGCATGGGCATGTGTTTCAGTGTTGATCCATGAGAACTGGTAGACGTTGGTGGAGCAATACCCCTTGGCAGCTGCTAAGGCTCCTACCTAGCGCATTAGTTTGTGTAGAGTGTGTTCCATATACATACCTGGATGGGACATTGGACATTGTTCGCTGTTTTTAGCAGCCTCACGTTTACACAGGTCAGAAGTACCGTGTGGTTCTTCCACCGACGTTCATTTATGAGCTTTAGTTATTGCATATCTGCATTGAGATGTATTATAGCATGGATACAGTTCCCTGGCAAAAGTGTCCTGGTAGTATTGTTACTTCTCCTCACCATATTGGGATAAATGGGTCCAGTGAAAGGAGTCAGTAGAAGTGTGCTCGTACTGACATGCATTTTCGTGATTTATTATGCTACCTAACGTTTTTAAGTAGACTGTGCTTGAATTTACCTCCACCTGTGAAAGCAAGGGTTAACCCCAGCACCATTCTACCAATCAGTACATACCGCTCTAACATCTATCAAATAGCATATCAATATAAATATGCTATATGCTACACAAATAGCACAGAGCTATTTTTGCGGGTGCAGGGCCTCGGTTTGATATGAAGCACAGGAAATGAGGAGTAGAAGACAGCAGATAAGCCCCCCAGTGTGTTTTGGGGGTGATAGCCACAGGCAGCATGCCTCTCCTTTTCCATGAGTGCACTACAATACAGAGGAATATCTTAATTTTACTGGTTTTCTTCAGGACTCCACAACCTCTCAGGTTCTGTTTGTGGGCTGACTGGTCTCAATGCAATAAGGTACCTGCAACAAGACCCACTGCTTATATTGATAAACCCTGACTGACCTGAATATCAGAAGCTGGATGGCATGCTGGTACAATGTGTGCTGACCTTTGTAAACAATTCCTCCATGATTTTGGCATCTTTGAGTTGTCCCAGAAAAACTTGCCTTGGAACAGATAGCAGAACTCACTTCTGTATTTTGAGTTGCCAGATTATCTGGCAAGAGAGCTGCTAAAAAGAGGTTACGAGAACAGCTGAAAAAGAGCAAGTACATGCCTGCTGCAATCAGTAGAGCAACTGACGCCCACTGAGCAGGAGTAGCAGTGATCTGAAAACATGCAAGAGGAATATGGACATGTACATCCTATGGGTGTTCCAGTGCTGTGAGAGCCGAAGAGTTCTTAATTGCTCACAGAAATACAGAGGGACTAGTCCAAATGGACAAGTAATGTAGGCTTTGGAGATGAGATCAGGTTACAAAAGCTATCCCCAAGATCACTCTTGGAAACTTTAGCAACAGCTAAGTTTATAGCTCTTTCAGAAAAGGAAACAGAAACATTTTAAACTGACAATCCACTTTACAGCACGGCCCAAGGCCATAGGTAACCCATCTCTGCCAATCCTAGGATGTCCCCAGCAAGCACATGTTTAAGAACTGCATTGCAACAAACCTCCTTGTGTCCTGAAAAGAGATTCCTGTCTCTGTTGAAATCCAGAGGCTCTATGAAAAGGTAGGGAAGGTCAAATGCACAGCACAAACCATGAGAAATCCCTTGTTGTTCCTCCAGTCCTGACTCTATGCTCTTCTGGAGGGCAGTTTGCCTAAATCTAATCCAGTTGGGTTTGCAGTTATGTCTGCTACAGCTAGAAGAAATCTGTCAAATGCACCTTTCGGAGAGGTCCCAGGCAATCTGCTGGAGAGGTTTTATTGCTGCTTCCCAGGTGAGAAGGGGAACCACAGTGGGATTAAATGGCCACTTCTGTGGCAGCACCCACAGCTCCCAAATTCTTGTCTGATGCCCTATGCTCCAAATCAGCAAATGCTTAAACCCTTGCCTTACTTTAAACTGCTGAGCCATTACATGGAAAAGATAAGAGAGTCTCCGCTGTTGGCAGTGATCCCTTCCTTGCACGCTTCCCCCAGCAGTGGCGTGGTATGTCTGCACTGGGGGAGATGTGCTGGGAGGGGAAGAGAATGGGGCAGTTTTATTTGGGGCAGGTAGAGGGAAGACTGATCCTTCTTCTGCTAAGAGTGTCAGAAAATACTGATGTTTGTCACTCTTGTGCTGCTCTGCTGCAGACATCTTGTGAGCAGAAAAGGAAAGCAATGGGGTTTTTTGTTGGTATTTTGGCAAAGCTTTTTCATGAGCACGGCTGCCCGATGAAGGCATCTGTTTAAGTTGCCAACCCAGGATAACAAGCAGATCTGGGCAAACCTTGGGGGCTGCATTTTTCCAGCAGGTTCGCTTGCATTTTGTACACGTGAATCCAGGGACGAGCGGCAGATGCCCGGAGCGGGCCCGGCCAGTGCTTTCCGCTGAAACGTGTGTTTTGTGTCCGGCGCATGGGAAGGAGATTGCATTCCCGAGGAGCTTTTTTGAGGAGTGTTAAGTAAACAATAAATCTCTCCACAATGGAATTTATTCTGAGTGAATTATCAGGGTTAAAAAAATACTCCGTTGCTTTCAGCTCTTATCTTTGTTTACCATATCGCCAAGGACAGTGACCTGCCTTAGTGCCCTAATACTGACCTGTCAGCAAGAGGGAGAGGAAATGCTGCCTTCTCTATAGGCTCAGCGTATAGGCTTAATGAGAAGAATAACATCTTAGCAGTGGTTGTTGGTTTTGCTCAGTTCGGTTTATTCTCTTTTGTTGTCTTACTTCAGCAAACCAAGATAATCTTACAGAAAGGCCTTTGTGCCAAATTTCTGCACTCTGTAATTTAGTGACCTTCAGGTATTTAAACATTATTAAGACCAAGTTGAGCTGACAAAAAAGCCTGTATCCTTTTCATTTCCCACCGAGCCGAGCATGCTGCATCCTGTCTGGAGCCTGGTCACATGCAGCACTCTCTGAACACGAGCCATCTTTCAGCTCGAGCAAGGAGAGAGTGCACCAACACCAAGCAGAGCACTGGCTCCGTCCCTTACTGTGGTAGCTCCAGGTTCGCGGGAAGCCCCGCCACTCGTGGGTCACCTGATTAATAACTCCCCTTAATAAAATAAAAAATGCATGATGGAAAAAATAATCCAATAGGGAAGCACCATCCAGGCTGGAGCAGAGATGTGCTGGCTCCACTGCATGCAGTGGAGCGGCATTGCCCGACAGCCTTCCGTCCGGATTTTGGGGGGCATGGGACATGAGAGCGGCATGAGCCCTGCTTCTGCACCCTGACACTGGCTGCAGGAGCCCATCCCGGTATCCGCTCAGGGAGCGCTTTTGGTGTGGCTCCTCTTCCGGAGGTCCCATAGCAGCAGCAGTTTCCCTGCATAGTTCCCTCTTCATAATTTGAGAGGGCAGAGGTGCAGTGAGCAGGGAGGATCCCCACGGATCCCAACCTCTGTTTGGGACCCAAAGGCATCATAGATAGATAAACCTTGAAAACAGATCCCTTAAACTTCAAATTACAGCTGTTTTTTCCATGCAAAGGTAGGCAAACAGTGAATTTCTTTGCCTGTTTGTTGGTGGTGTGTGTGTGAGTGTATAACACCCATTACAACCTTTTTCCCCCGGCAATTGCACATCGTAAAGCAAAGCTTTAATGGTGGGTTAAGTTCATTTCTTTATTTACACAGAAGGAATGCATAAAATTTCTGTTCTGGTAGTCTGTCCACAATGTTGTTGTCCATTCAAGATTTACCTTTATTTCATATAATATCAGTATTAACTGCCAAGACTCACCTTACCCATGACTTAAAAAATTAAAAAAAAAAAAAAAGCAGGGGAGTTACTGTTAGTACTGTGTAATGATCAGTCTTGGAACAGGGGCATTGTACGCTGCCTGCCTCTGAGCATGCCAGCAGTATCCACACAATCTCATGATTAAGGTTTACCAGTCTTATTAAAAGTGCTGGAGGAGAGGAAGAGACTTTCCCAAATTTGCTTGGAAAGCTGCGTCAGGACTTGACCTTCTGACTGCGAGCCCTGTGGCTTCGCCACACAGCAGCTACTCCCTGCGTTCCTCCTGCCCTCGCAATAATGTGCCTGGAATCTGACCCTGCATTTCCCGCTGTCACGTTGGTATCAGCTGGAGATAAATGAAGCCTTTTGTTAACTTGTTCCTTGCTTTGCAGGCTGCTTTTCTCTTCTGATTTAAAGAAGAGGCAGTGATGATGTGGCACTGAGGCAGAGCTACATACACGCACTGACTGTCAGCACGGTATTTGTAATATACTGGCCGAAGCGTCTCTTGTGGTAGAGATGAGACAAGACTCCATTATAAGGAACACAAAAGGGATTTTTCTATCAAGTCCACTGGAAGCAGGGAGCAAGCCGTCATCTTCCCTGGCTCTTCAGCTCCCAGCCTGTGTAGTACCAAGGAGCAAAAGTGGTAACATGCATATGCAGAATGCAAAAAAAAGTCTTCCCACATCCTGACCTAGATAAATAGGACTTGGAATGAATTTCCTGACTTCACAGCACTGACACTTTGAATCTTCTGAGATTTAACGATCGGGGTGTTTTTGTTAGTCATTTTTATACCATTTCAAATTGATGGATGTGTTACAGAAAATACACATGCGTACATGTGTGCGCACATGAAGAGAGGCCAAAAGTACTAATACCAATCTCTCTTACTGTGCCATAATGTGAAATGGGAAGCAAAAGTGTTAGGAAAAGCAGTGGGTATGGACAGAAGTGCAAGATGCTCTGGCTCTTCTGAGCTGCATCGCAAATGCCTTGGGAGCTAAGGCAGGGAAAATCGCGAGGCTGCTCGAAGTTACGCTGGCAGAAGGCAGGTAGGTCTAAGTATGCAAGAGGTGCAAAAGGGAATCGCATCCACTTGCAGTTTTTCCCAACATGTTTGTTACAAGAGGTGTAACTCAGGCAGAATATGATCCCAAGTAACCTGCTTTCCAAAATCTTTTCCTTCATGATTGATCCAAACGCCATTTTTTTTTCAGTGCATCATAGGTATTATAAGACTGGGACTACCAAGATGTTGCATGATATCATTTAAACTAGAGCAGCAAAGTTGGAATAGCAGCAACGTGCCATTGGCTTTGTGATTATTCTGCTTGTTCGCTGGAAAGAATTGTAGGTTTCTTTACACACATGGAAGTCAAAGAAATAATAAGCACCCTTCATCAGTCAGATAGTCGCTATTTATACATCAGGGTAGGTGTGGGAAGCATGAAGTCCTGTTTTTTCTCTGTTTTTTTCTTGCTGGTTTTCATTTTTTACTTTTTAATTAAATTTCTTCATTTAGAGTCACACAGCTGTCTGGGCTTCAGCCATAGATAAGTGGATCTGCGTATGACAGCAGCAACCAAAATTTATCTTTCTTTTCCCTCTCTCCCCCTCACTTCCTCCCTTCCCCACCCCCCCTCTAGTACCCAGCAGAAACAAAATGCTATATATAGACTCAGCACAGTCCCCGTCCCCCGTCCCCCCCTCAATTACTTTGTCTGCGTGTTTCAATTTCATTCTGTGTCAAGCTTTGCCAAGGTGCCAAGTTTGGCATTTTCAGCAGGAGGTTGGATGCTTAATCTGAGGCCCCTCTTGCAGTAACACACCCCCCCGCCCCGAAACGTGTGCTACAAAACCTTGGGCACTCTGAGGGGCAGCTCACACTTGTGTGGTGTCTATTCACATAAAGTTCCCGGTCTTGTAAACTTTTTTCTTTTTTTAAAAGGTCTGTGTGATTCCAGCCAAGCGCTAGCAGCAGATGGCCAAAAGGGCAGGCAAGGATGGCCCATGGTGCTCTGTAAATGGAATATTACCAGCATCCTGCCATCGCCCTGCAAGTCTCCGGGTATTTGTTTTGTATTCTCTCAAATCACTCGACACTGAAGTCAGTTGTATAACCAGAATCTCATCTTTCATTATTAAAACAAAAAACAACCAATAAAAAAAAGGGAAAAAAGGTTTCTAGTTGAAAAGGTAAGACTGAAAACATGAATCCCAGTTCAGAAGCCAGAAGGCAAATGAAGTTCAAAATATTATTATTTGCCATAAATCTCATGTGTTTTCCAGCCAATTTCTAACTATGTTGGGGCCTCGCTCGTAATGTTTGAGCGATGGGGGTTGGTAATATTCTGAGTAAGCCTAGCTGCTCTTGTGTGTGTGACAGGCCCTTTACAGGAAAAGGCTACAGGTGTGCTCCGTCTTTGTACAAATCCCTCCCCACAAATTAGCCCATCTATAGATATCTATAGATATCTATAGATCTTTGTGCCACAACTCATGCTAAAAAGGGCAAAGGATACCATCTTTTATTAGATATTTTATATGGGCAAAATTGCTAGTGAACCCCCTGCAGAATGCTACAGTTTATGCACTTTTCTGGCTTAAAAGTGCTCTTTTGTGCTGAATAATTCAGCAAATGTGTCACTTTGTGGGTGCCACCTTTGTGTCTCAGTGGCATCTGGATCAAGTGGCCTCCATGTCAGGGCTGGCTCAAATCCAGGTAGGTACCACCATTTTGGCTGGGTTCCCCTGCACCCCAGAGCTTTGCAACTTGGTGCAGGGTAGAGCTTTGAAAAAGAAGAAGAAAAGATAAAATACTGGGTATTAATGTAGCGTGGCCATAAGTGAAATGACAGCACAGAGGTGAGGTGTGGGGAATTATAAAGATAAAGATATCCTTGGAAATACAGAGAGGTAAATGAGCGAGGTGGCCAGGCACTGAGACAGGAAAGGGTCAGATTCAAGAAGCAAAAATATCATTGAGAAGCAGGAGAGAAAGAACAGCAAATTGGTCTTCACACCAGGATTGTTGTGGGACTGTGAGGTAATAAATAAATAAAGGCCAAAACAGCTTACTCATAAAGCAGAAGAAATCGTGAGCAATACTTTCCATTTGCCTTCTCCATAAAGTCTTATCCTAGAACATGCTAGAAATTACCTTTTTCATATTTGTATTGGGCTAGCGTGGCAAGGTTTTGGTAGCGGGGGTGGCTACAGGGGTGGCTTCTGTGAGAATCTTCTAGAATCTTCCCCTATGTCGAACAGAGCCAATGCCAGCCGGCTCCAAGACAGACCCGCTGCTGGCCAAGGCTGAGCCCATCAGCGATGGTGGTAGCGCCTCTGTGATAATGTATTTAAAAAGGGCGGGGGGGGGAACCTGCGCAACTGCAGCTGGAGACAGGAGTGAGAATATGTGAGAGGAACAACTCTGCAGACACCAGGTCAGTGAAGAAGGAGAGAGAGGGGGTGCTCCAGGTGCTGGAGCAGAGATTCCCCTGCAGCCCATGGTGAAGACCATGGTGAGGCAGGCTGTCCCCTGCAGCCCATGGAGGTCCATGCCGGACCAGGTAGATGCTCCTGAAGGAGGCTGTGACCCCGTGGGAAGCCCACACTGTCGCAGGCTCCTGGCAGGACCTGTGGACCCATGGAGAGAGAGGAGCCCACGCTGGAGCAGGTTTGCTGGCAGGACTTGTGACGCCATGGGGGACCCACACTGGAGCAGTCTGTTCCTGAAGGACTGCACTGCGTGGAAGGGACCCACGCTAGAGAAGTTCGTGAAGAACTGCAGCCCGTGGGAAGGACTCACACTGGAGAAGTTCATGGAGGACTGTCTCCCATGGGAGGGACCCCATGCTGGAGCAGGGGAAGAGTTTGAGGAGTCCTCCCCTTGAGGAGGAAGGAGCGGCAGAGACAACGTGTAATGAACTGACCGCAACCCCCATTCCCCGTCCCCCTGCGCCGCTGGGCAGGAGGAGGTAGAGAAAATCATGAGTGAAGTTGAGCCCAGGAAGAAGGGAGGGGTGGAGGGAAGGTTTTTTAAGATTTAGTCTTTATTTCTTATTACCCTACTCAGTTTTGATTGGCAATAAATTAAATTTATTTCCCTGAGTCAAGTCTGTTTTGCCCATGATGGTAATTGGTGAATGATCTCTCCCTGTCCTTATCTCGACCCACGAACCTTTCATTATATTTTCTCTGCCCTGTCCAGCTGAGGAAGGAAGTGATAGAGCGGCTTTGGTGGGCACCTGGCATCCAGCCAGGGTCAACCCACTGCAAGATTACAAATGAATTCTGTATTTTCTCACTGCTGACCCTGTTACTTCATTCTGCAGCTTTTTGAGTTGTGGGGTTTTTCCCCTTGCTCCGGTGTGCTCACGAGGACCAGTGATTCAGTAAGCGCGGGGGGGCTTCCTAGCCGTGGCAGTACGCAGTGCCCCCCAGATGGCTGCACTTCCCAGGTCTGTCCTCAGCTGGTGCAGGTCGGTACGGTTCCTCTGACTCTGTGATTCAGGTCTGTGCTAAAGGAGACCACGACAGATGTGGCCTCCTGAACTGCACACTGTTCTTTATAATCTCTTCTCCAATATGCATCTTTAAACATCAGAAAGACCCAGGTCTCAGTTTCTCTTCTTGTCTTCTCTTCAGTTTTTGTGGGTCACTTGGACACTGATAATTGCAGAAGAATTCCAGATAAAAAATTAAATTTTTGTTTTTCCTTCCTGGGATTAAGGACAGGAAGGCTTTCCTGGGGGAGGCCCCGGTGGAGTTTTTCCACTGGCCTTTTTTGATTGGAAACGTTCCCACAATTTGGGTACAGTCTGAGTGTCATTACAGAGGTCCAGTTGGCCCTCAAATAACCTACTGTGCCTATCAGTGTAATCGGGACCAAGTCATTGTGTGAAGTAAATCATAAACAGATGGACAGCCGTGCCATGCTGCTCTACAAAGGGTAGAGGAAGGCAAAGACACAAAACAGTGCCAGAACATGACACCATGATGGCTTCACTAAATCTAAGCGTGAACAGGCTTAGGGAAATTTCTGTGTTCCCAGATGGAGAAGAGATAGAGGAAGGGAAGAAAGGGAAAGAAATCCTTGAATAGGCATCTGCCAGGATTCGTCGCAGACAGCTTTATCTGAATATCTAGAGAGGTTTGTCATAGGATAGTGTCATGGTAGCAGACACCCCTGCTTACAGCCAGCTCCCCACTGAGCGTGGGGTAGTGGGTTTTGGACTGGCATCTACTTTTTTTGAAAGATCCTCTTCATGCATTGGAGGGAGAAAACACAAAAGCTGTTTTAAGTGCTATCAAGTTTTTTCACATACCAGTTGTAAATTGCTTTGTTGTACCCAAGGCAGTCAGCACTTTCCAGAGGCAGCAGAAAAGGCATTGAATAGCTTTGGTCAGAAAAGAAGTTTTTCCCCTTTCTTTCTCCATTTTTCATATTTTCAGCTAAAATGTGAGTAGTTTCAACAGGAACAGACTTTTCCCTTGTGCCTTGTAGAAAGGACATACGCTAAAATTTGGAGCCAGGGCTGGGCATGGCGTAAGCCGCATTGCCAGTCAAGAAATGAGGCAGCAAGTGGGAGTGACACAGAACAGGTCCCACTTCGGAAAGTTTGCCAGTGCTATCTGCATAGGGAGAAAAGGGAGGTGGAGGTCAAGAGTTGCCATGCAGATGGGATGTACCAGCGCTCCTCTGCTCCAAGGCTTCACAGGGCTCCTCAGTTTTAGAAAATTATTTCTCCCTTTGACTCTGATGGGGAAAGTAAGGGGAGAAGGGTTAAGATTTTACCTGTATTAAGCAGGAGGTGCAGGAGTCTACAGCGAGGAATTGGAGCTTTGACACCAGAAAAGCTTCGTTACTTTCTGTACCTTTAGTACCATCAGTTTCTCAAGGACAGGCTGAACCCTGAGTTATGATCTTGGCAGCTAAAAACAAAGCTTCTTTTTGTTTAAGACATATTTAAATGTCTTACAGCGGATTTCTTTCTTTTTTGGTCATTTTAAGTCTATGCATTCAGAGCAGTATTTGCCTGTTTACTCACAGGAGTCACACTAAGGCTGAAAAAAAAATCAGGCTACTTATGAAGGCTCGAGCTGGTGGGTGCTCGACTCTTAAGGTTGTAAATTGTTGGCCTCAGTCTTCAGCACCTCTGCTGGCCCCTTGTGTACAGGGAGGGAGTATTTACCAGGAGCACCTCACACATGCATTTGGAAGATGACCAACTAATTAATGTTTGCTAAACGCTTCGCGAGCCTCGGGGGAAAAGCAACTATGGAAAGGCAAAGTTTTATTATTGTTGTACTGCACCTAATGTACATAAAATGTTTTCAAGGCATCAGGCACTACATAAATGTTGTATGGTATTAAAACTGACCTGCCCTTGTCAGAGCAAATAATAATTATGCTGAGTGATGGGAGAATCTTGCAGTTTCTTTGCTGTGAATGTTTGCCTGTTTACTAATTCAGAAAAGGTCTCATCCAGCAACTGCTGAAGCCAATGACTTAAGCAGTCACTGGCTCAAGCCCATATTTAAGTATCTGCAGAAGGGCGAATTACTGAAGTAATTTATTTTGTGTAAAGCCCTGCTGTCCTCATAGGTTGGACTGTGCTCTCTAGGGCATATTTCCCCAAACTGCATGCCCGGCGCTGAGTCACCTCTCAGTCCGTAAGGCTGCCAAGCGTACGAGGCCATAGAGATGAAGAACGACCGAAGAGGACCTCACTACACAGCCCATATGATAGCCTCTATTTGCAGCATGAAAATTCATGCCGATGCCTTTTAATATAAACATAACGTGAGGAAATGAACATTTGATTAAACTAAACACACGGGCCTTTTATATGCAAGGCCCTAATTTAAAGCACTGTCACCTCCATACAGAAAATACCAGCTGGAGCAGGAATGATTAAATTAAATCATCTGGCTCTTATGTGATACCATGAATGTCTGCTGAGAGGGGAAAAAAATCCCTCCTCTTTATTCTTGTAGATCTGCAGCAACCACCAAGGGACACTTCTATAGCAGGAAGGATTAAGTCTTGCACGAACTTCAGTGCTTAATGTGCTTTGGACTGGTGACATGCCCTTCGGACAGACCTACCCCAGTTTTATAATTCTCTTTCTCAGCCTTTTGGGCCTCTGGCAGTCCTTTCTCCTGTTTAATTTCCTCCTTGCCTCCCTCCCACTGGGATCCTTCTCCATTCAGCATTTCTGCCACCCAAGTAGAAATTTTGATTGTGTCAGACAAGTGTAGAGAGACTTTCGAGCCTCGGTGGGCTGAGGAGAGAACCGGAGGGGATTTCCTGGGGGCTGAGTGGTTTTTAAGGAGTGAGAAACGGGCAGTCTCTGTGCCTCTGATGGGCTTAGCTTGCTGCAATCCACGGCCAAGGATTATATCACATCCACAAATAGCTGGAGAGAGGCACGCATTGCATACAGGTACAGAGCCACTTCTGGAGAGGAGCTACTCTTCCCTACCAAACCTAAGTAAAAAAAAAAAAAAAAAAATAGTATAGTGAGGGTACTTGTGTATTAAAAGCTGCTTGTCCGGGCACTATCAGCACACTGGGGACCTGCCCCTTCCTTTGTGATAGCAAAACATCCCAGACACCCCGTCTCACTCCCAGTTATTTATTCGCTTTTCATTTAAGGGCACCCACTTCTCTTGGCACGGGAATCTGGGACTAGGTGGAGTTGGCAAATTTAGAAAACCGAGATTGAAGCAGATTTTTTTCTCCTTTCTTTTTGCTTGTAGCTTGCCTCATAAAGGATTTCCTTAGTGATTTTCTTCTCTTTTCCTGCCTTTTTTTTTTTCCAGATCTTCTACCTGATGGCACTCATTCTGTTCTTGCTGATCACCATGTGTCAGTAGTAATGTAGGTGGAAGAGAATTTCTGACTGTTTTGCTTGCAGATTTTGTGTTTATCTGTTTGGTTTTGGGACACTGTTCAGTTTCAGGAAGTATTTATATCTCACAGAAGTTTCCTTGTGAACAGTGATGCTACGAAGACCTTGTTTTAGCACCGTGAAAGCTACTGGAGGTAGTGCAGGTCTGTCTTCTGTCAGGAGCTGAAGTCTTTGATTCGAAAAGCGAAGTAACATCAAAGAGAGTCGACACTGGTGTAACCTTACACTTTCTGGCTCTTTCCCCAGCGCTATTGGGTACATACTTAGAACCACATTTTCCTCTCCCTTACACTGATACAACCCCAGGGAGCTGCGAGGATATGCACCAAAGTAATGGAGGGAATTTGGCTGCAAGGTCTGCGTGTAATGTGGTTATCAGTGCGTAACTGGTGCACCGGCATTTCCCACCACCTCTGAACTTGGCCTGTGAATCAGCACCTGCCGCTGCCTGTGCTCACGCGACTTGCGTGGCGATGGACCCGGCGAGAGGGGAACATGAAGGGTGGAGCATAGAGGAGGTGTGAGGGTGAGTGGCAGGTGATTTGAACAAAAAGCTGTAACGCTAAATTTATTTGGCACGCACAGTCCTTAGGAGTAGCCAGGAGGAGTTTGTTTGAGATGTCTGAAGCACTGAGTGCTGCTGCAGCTTGGGAAGTGCCTCAGTGAGCAGAGTAATGCTCCCAAATCCAGTGAGCATCCACCAAGGGTGGGGGTGAGAGCCTTCATGCTGCATTTCCATTTGAATGACAACCCAAGCAGATGAGAGAGGTGGCAGGTAACCCATGTGGAATAAAAAAATAAAGGGAAGGCTTGGGAGTACATGTTTTGGATAGCCTTTGCTTGCTTCTGGGGAAAGAGGCATGAGGGGATGGAGCTGAGGACTTGCTTCGATGTTCATTTCTCAGAGCATGTGAGAAGGCACAATGCTGCTGGTGAGATTTTAGAGCTACCAAGGCGTGCTGTAAGGATTCAAGAGGAGAGGTGCTAGGCAGCTCAGGAAGCCTCCTGCTGTTGCATCTTAATCTGGAAATCAGGCTTGTTCTATTTTTTGTTCCTGAACCTTGTTCTCAATTCTGTAGTCAAGAACTGAATATTTTGCTAGAAGATACCCTTCTGTAGGCCTCTGTCACTGGAAGTGGCCAACAGACACTTGGTGATTTTAGGCAGGCTCTTCTCTGTCTTAAAGCAGTGTATCTTAAAGCAACACCTTCTGCCACGGCCTGCCTTCTGGGATGAGTGGGACTCAGGAGCTTCAGGGTCCCATTGCCCAGCATCAAGGGCTGGTTCTGCCTGGTGCCATGCCTCGGGGAGACATCTCACTTGGCAGGTGCAGGCTGGACCGCAGACAGCAGAGAGAGAGATGTTGCAGTAAGTATCACATGAGGACTGCCTGAAGCATTTTTTTAGTATTTGGGCCAAGTTCTGAGGATAAAGCCAAGAAATTTTACTTCATCAACTTTGTCCCTATTTCACTGCCTGACATCGTAGGGAGGTTTTAGTTCAGTGCTTTACAGGTATTCCAGCATATTGTTGTGGAAGTGGTAAAACCTGAGGTGAGCTTTCTTTAAGCAAGTTAAAGATAGGCACCTGTTGAACCACCCCACGCCTTTTTTTCATTGATGTGCATATTGAGTGCTGTCCTGTCCCTAACCTTTCCTTTCTTGATACGGTTGTTGGAAGGGTTGTCATGGGGCAACCCTAACTTGACATAGTATTCTTGCATTTCTTCCCCTTCTCCTAGGCTAAGCATGGCACACAGGCTCTAGTTCTGTTAGGGGATGAGCAGCTCCTAGAGGTGACCAAAGAGAGGTCAAACCCCAAGCAGATTCTTTGATCTATCAGCAGCTTTTGATTCATTTGATCAAGAAACATTGTTGACCTGTTTGTGAATCCTATCTATGGCAATGGTCTGAACAGCTCTTCTGGCAATTTGAAAGGGGGGTGGGTGAGAGTCACTGGGAATGATGCTGGCTTGTTTTTGACTCACCGCCTCCTATCCTATTGCTATCCAAAGTCTACATTTTCGGGGAGAGCCGATGTGGGCTGTGTAGCTATGCATATGCAGATAACTCACGGATCTGCATCTGTACTTAAGCAGATCTGCACGTCATCTCTCTGACATGGACTTTGTCACAGTCACACCTGCCCATGAGGCATTTGATTTGGACTGCAATTTCTCAGAAACCGCAGCCGGTTCAGTCTCAGGCCATGACTCAGCAGCGCTAGTTATGAGGAATGTGGTCTCTGCAGCCTTCGCTGCTTCCAAATCAATTTCAGGTGCACATCATACTCTGTCAGCTACAAAAAATTTTCTGTTTTTTTTCATTTCTGTCTGCTGAGCACCACCAGACCATGACCAATAGGATAAGTGGAAATCTTTTATTCA
Organism: Balaeniceps rex; assembly: GCA_013401315.1. Lineage (NCBI taxonomy): Eukaryota > Metazoa > Chordata > Aves > Pelecaniformes > Balaenicipitidae > Balaeniceps > Balaeniceps rex. The sequence continues at coordinate 17,863 of VYZW01040877.1, read as the reverse complement.
CTGATGTGTACTTGGATTACCATTCCCAAAACAGAGGTGGTAGAGGAGGATCTGTGCCTCACTCGGCAGCTACTCTGGGCAAAAGTTAGTATCTTGTCTTAAACTGTCGCTGAAGATGGGTTCATCCTGGACGTTGTATGGAAGCAACTGAGGTGCAGGCATATGTTCCCTTCTGCTGACTTGGCTGTGGTGACGCTAACCACAGCCAGCAAAGAGAAGCGAGCAACTGGGAACAGTAACATCTCAAACTGCAGCAGAAAGATTGGCGAGACCTCTCCTGTCAGCACTTGGATTCCCTTGGTGTTCATTGAGGAATTAAAAGTTAACTGAGGGTGGTGGCAAAAAATAGGTTTGCCTGCCTAGAAAACGCTAAAGCCAATACTGAAAAGCAGAGGTGGATCTGAAGGCAGTTATCTCTCTTGGAATTTATATGGGGATTTAAACATGTATCATCCTTATAGCGCACAGGCAATTTTATAATCACTGCTGGTATTTCACCTCAGGGTACTCTGTGGGGTGAAGAATTAATTTTCCTCCTTTTTCTAAGGAATAGAGGCCTGGAATTTGCTGTTAGTCATAAAGGAGAGTTTGTGGCCAAACTAGATGCTCTCTGGACCTCAGAAATGATTGAACAGTCTGGGATGGGTCAGGGTATACCACCACAACTCCTGAAATCAACCTGGGGAAACATGCACGCAGAGAAATGCCAAAAGATGTTGCGTGGCTGTTTCATTTCCACGTCAACAGGAAAAGATACTACAAGGCTGTGCAAAGCATAAGACAAACTGCTGTGCAAAGCAGTGGCTGCAAAACTAGAATATAGGATGTTTTATTACAAGCAATGTGGTGCCTCCTTTCTCCCCCCACATCTCTACTTGTTACCGAAAGGAATCTCTTTCTTAATGAAAAAACACCCAATCTTGAGTCAGAGCCAACGTAGACTTTTTTTTTTTGCACGGGGTTAAAGTGGCATCTTTTCACAACACCACCCCCCACCCCAGCAAACCTGCCAGCAGTTGAAAGATATAAATAGGGACATTTAGGGAGAAAAGCATATTTAAGTTACTTTGAAATGTGCTTGGCTAAAGGAATATTTTGAAGAGAGGGAGTGGAAAAACAAATGGAAAATATTTTCTTTGAAAGCGGAAAAAAAAGCAGCAAACTGTCCTTCCTAAATAGAGATACTTGGCTGGTGTTTACTTTACACAGCCCTGGGTCAGACCTTACAAACAACTACTAAATTAGGTCCAGCTACTTCGATGCTAAAAGCATGGAAGTGCCAATAATTAAGTTGCATCAGATGTAGGAAGTGACTGATGCGTCTGCCATGCTCACGATAGCAGAGTTCACTGTGCTGCCATTTGACCGACCCTTTTTTCTTTATGTAAGCAAAAGGAATTTTATTCTAAGGAAAATCAGCTAGTTTTGCACCTTTGTTTTGTTTTCTGAACTGCTAATCCCCTGAAGGTATAGAAGCTATTTGAAAGAGCAAATCAAAGCTCCCATAATTTAGTGTTATATTATTTGTTGATGTATGGTTTGATTTAGTGGCTACTTATTATATCAGGTTACCATATAATTATCTTAATTATTGACTCCAGAAGTAAGTAGAGGGATTATGAGAGACAGGAAGGCCCAGTGGAAAGAGCATGGCTCAGGGAATCGAACACATCACGGTGTGCTCTTGGCTCCACCACTCATTTATTCTGAGCCTGAAGTCTTGCCTCAGCCAGACTGGCCATGAAATCAGGAGGGATTGCAGGGACAGGACTCAGATGCTGACCCAGGATTCAAAGAGATGCAGGAGAACAGTATAAGAAGGACAGAGGAAAGTTCTGAAAGAGACATGTAAAATTAGCGGGAAAAAAAAATTAATACAGACCACAGGATGCATTTGCATCACAGCGTGGAGCACCCATGTGGTCATGGAGAAGGGTGGGGTTGCCACAAAGGTCCGAAATTTGAGTTTGATCACAGTTCCAGCCCCTGCTACTGATTTCCCATGCAAAATCAGGTAGCCCTTGAATCTCTTTCTGCAAAACACGGATGATAAAAATCATCCTCCTGTCTTTGGTTTTAGCTATTCAAATTATTGGAGCACAGCTTCACACAGCCTTCAGCCATGGTTCTCATGACATTGCTGCCATTTGTGGCTTTTAGTCTCCTAGTCCTTTGTCTGATAACCATCGACCAAAGCCAAATGTTTGAGTTAGTAGGCACCACTGCAATATAAAAGCAACACTGAAAGGCTGTCAGTGCAGTCTGTACTTCCTGTATTGGTAATATTTGACATATACTGACAAAATACTTCATCTATTGACAAGCTGAGTTGCATCTTTTTCCCTGAGAGGAGCAGACACACTAGTTCTGCTCAGCCTGTGCAAATTACTTTCTCTGGTTTTGCTTTTCTTTCCTGAGCCAAAAAATGGGGATAATAGAATGTATCTATTTCCTTACTAGAAAAGATCAGTTAATGTGAAATGGTGCATGGTGGCTTAGTGCTGAATAAGTGGGATACCCTAATCCAGCAAGGTATCCTCGTTCTATTGTACGCCTTTTCTGCATACCATCTGGAGTTGTTCTCTGCTTAGTATTTTCAGTATGTACCATATGTTTTTGCATGAAAATTCAATAAAATATGCATTATACATGAAAAGTGCTGTAGTAAATAAAGGAAGGATGGAATCCAGTCCCCTTTGTGAACGGCAGGGGCCCCAAATCTTCATAAAAGGTTTAGTCTAGCCTGACGTCTGTGCTTTTCTCCAATTTACTTTGTGTCAGTCTTTAGGAGATGCTCTAATTTAAAACAAAACTCTGCTTTCCTGGCATGGTTATTAGATGTACTTTGGCTGCCCTCTGCTGAGAGCACTGAATAAGACAGGGAAAATGTCCTTTTTCCAAGGAAGGTAACAGTGGGAGAAATTCTCTGTTCGTCCATGTGCTGAGTCGTGTCACTGCTGCTGGTCGTCGTCCATGGTTTGGTGTCTCTCGCTGCCTGTTTGCTGCCTGTCAGAAGGCAAAGTCTTTTGAGCTACAGCCCTGTTTGGGTTTTAGTGCCCACCACTTGTTGTCAAGGGCCGGGTGGTTTTGTAGACTTATGAAAATGTGGGCTCCGGCATAGCCTGCCATGCAAAATTAAGCAGCATTACACAAGGGGTGGTCACAGGAGGAAACAGGCTTCTCTCCCCAGGCACTATTGCAATGCTGCCGGGTGAGATTTGAGCTGTACCTCAGCCCCCTCTACTCGGCAGAGCAATTCGCCGCTGCATGCCGTTCCTCATCGGGGTGCCAGTTTCTTCCAGTGCCACCTCCCACCCCATCTCAGGCATCACGGCACTAGCACTTTGCTTTATTTCTACCACTGGGAAAGGGCAAAGGGTTTGCTCCAACATCAACAAGAATACCTGAAGGACTAGCTGTTTCTTGTGAACAAAGTGCTCGTGGTCTGTCACGCTCTCGTCTTTGGGAAGATTTTAGTGCATGTATAAAACAATAGCTCTGTTGTAGCTATTAATGCTCTCTGTAATGCCCTGTTTTTAATACTTCTAGCAAGTTGATTTATTATTATATCTTCAGCTGGGCTGCGCACCAAAGCGTTTTGATGATGAAAGGAATGTTATACACACATTTAATTACTGCCCACATTTTTGTATAATTTTATCATTTACTGTTTTAGATGAGACATCGAGTTCTTCTACAGGAAAAATGCCCAGTAAAAAATAGATGGTTTAAAAGCTAATCTGAGATGAGTTTGGCACTTAAATGTGAGGAAATGTAATTGTTCCTTTCTTCCTGCCTTTTCAGACGGTCCCTGATTACCAAAATGTGCAAGAACTCCCTTATCTGGACATGGTGATTGCAGAGACATTGCGCATGTACCCACCTGCATTCAGGTATCTTTTTTTTTTTCCCCCTTCTGATTCCACAGGGTAGATCCCTAGCTCTATAAAATGGAAATCTGCTGTTGGAAGACCAATGCGCCCTTGGTCTCTGTGCCAACATCAATACTGCTTGTGCATTTGAAAGATATAATGTAGCCTATTGAAGGAAAACTGCCTAATGCTGGTATTCCTAAAGCAGTTTTTTACAACGGATTGGCCAAGATTGCTTCCTCACCGTTCTTCACATCCCTCAAGGTTAGAGGATGGAGCCATTTTGCAGCAGGACTGGCCTTAGAAAGCCAGATGCTCCTGCTTCCATATGCCTTGGGCTTCAGGGATACAGAGCAAAGACCTACCCTAGCCTGTTGGTCATTAAGGCCCTGATCTGTGGAAGGGTTGCATATTCAGAAAGCTGCATTTTACGTGTGTGTTTAACTTGGACCCCTACCGTTTTGCACTTAGTACTGCGTTACACTAATATAGCCAAGCTAATGGCTACATCCATTAAATTTTGAAAGTTTTGCCCCAATTCACACAAGGCTAATTTTACTAAGTTATATTGATCAACTGAACACAAGGGGAAAAGAAATTAGAAAATTGTTTGATTGTCAAATTTCCAAGTTATCATAAGCATAAATGCAAATGTTAAGAATGGAACTTTGCAAAGCGGTCAGCTGGTTGCACTGCTTCTAGAGAAGCCGGGGGAAAAATTCAGATGACTGGAAAGGAGCCAAAGCTGAGCTTGCTGTGAGAGCCTTTGAACAATTTACCCCACGATTGCAAGCACCTTAAAATAAAAAAGCTTAAAATCATATTCTGTTTTATATGCTCACGAAGATCGGGAGCCAAGATTTTTCCGTGGACACCTGCAGGATTGTTCAGAGAATAAATGTCAAAGATACTTGCTCCTTCATGAGATGACTGGGTTTTATGATGTTGTACATGGTATACAAGTGGGAATTGTTTTGCCAGTTAAAGCATCAGAGGTCTTTGAGTTTCAGCTGAAAACACTGGGAAACAATCAATGTTTGTCAGATGGGAAACAGAATGAGAATGGAGCAAAGTTGTTCCGAATTTTCAGTTGTTGTCGTCGATGGTGTTTATTGAGCTGGCTTTTACTCTGATGGATGTGGAATGGATAGGACAGCCCAGTGCCTTGGAAAGATGCTAATTGCCTATGACAAGGAAAATACTGAGTTAGGGTAAAATTCAGTAGCAGCCAAGCTTGTTATAAAATGAGTTGATTTTTTAAAAAAATGAACTTACTAGCCAGAGCACCTTCTTCCCCAGAACTCATGTTTCCACTATCACCAAATTCATGTAAGAATGAGAAGGATGGCTTGTCAAAGTGTTTTTTAGCATGCCAGTGTTTTGTTCCAGGTTAGAAGCCTCTGTTATTTATTTGTCTATGAGAAAGAGAGAGATGGGTGACAGCAAGGAAAGAATGTGTTCCTGTAATGATACCAGACTGACAGCCCTGAAACTGAAATCTTTGTTCAACTTTTTAGGCACAGCGCGGGGAGCAGCAAAGGGAGCTCCTGCACGTTGGCTTGGCCCTGTGCTCCCAGCTGGTGCCAGGGAATTGCTCCTAGGCTGAGACAGCAGGTCACCCACCTGGGTCTGGGCTGGTTTGGGGTCTGTAGTGACCACCCAAGCACCAAAAGATCTAGATCAGGATCTGCCACCACACGTGCACACCCACACACTGGGTTTTTATAAGGTTTACAGAATCAAGCTAAGCTTTGGCAGGCAGCTTTTCTCAGTCTTCTTGTCACGATGAGGTTCCTAAGGACAGTCCTACTCTGTCACCTGTCACCACAGGGTGGGAGGAAACTGGAGAGTTTTGTTGGTAACGTCATGCCTATCTTTGATGAGTATATGTGAGCTGCAGTTTTCCAAGGCTTGTGAATTCGTTGTATATTTGTAGCAGCAGCAGAACACTTAGCCCTAACATTAAAACCATCCCTTGCTAAGTTTCAGGTGCTGTCCCAGTGTGGGGAAGCTTCTCAAATAAATAAAGTCAAAACCTAGATTTAATTTAATTTTTTCTGAAGGCAAACCATCATACCCTTTCTGCCTGTTATTAGAGATGACTGACACATTTCATCTGCAGTTTTCATAAAAAATGAGTCTAAAACCAACATTAGCAGCAAAATTGCAGTTTAACAGTTAACATTTTGGAAAACTGTAAGCAACCAGAAATGCTTTGCTGTGAAAAGGGCAGAAGTTAGCCAGCTGGGTTGGAGCTGTGTGCTTCTAGGTGGAGATGATTGTAACCTGAGAAGACACTAGCATCAGCAACGGTTGCTGTATTTATATTCTGAGAAAGTGTTACTCCCGAAATCGTGGGGTCAGTCCAGCTGGAGAGATTGACATTTATGGTTCCCTCCTGCTGTGTTTTTACCTTTATTAATCATCTGGGATACATGACACTTACTGTTGCAGGTTCACTCGGGAAGCGGCTAAAGACTGTGTAGTGCTGGGACAGCGTATTCCAGCTGGGGCTGTCATTGAAACCGCAGTTGGACATCTCCACCACAACCCTGAGTTCTGGCCAGAGCCTGAGAAGTTCATTCCTGAGAGGTATGTGGAGTAGTGCTGTCCATTCTTAGGTTGAAGTCCTTATTTGGGCCTGTTTAGGTCAATCAAAGGCCTGCCTTAAATGCTGTTTCACTCGTTAGGGTGGGCACACAGCTCCAGCCTGTCTGGTGGAGACACCAGATCCTGCTGCTCCTTCACAGCCACAGACACCCGCTATTCACCCAAAGCAGTATTTCCACCAAGAGGAGCACAGTTTAATTTAGATCATAAGATAAGTTACTTCTACCAAAATAGACAAATGGTGATAGTGGTGCATCCCACAGAAGGTGCAAGTCTGGTCAAGGTTGAAATGTGGCCCAGGTTTTCAGACGTGTTTCCAGATCAGATGCTGCAAATAGAGTCACCTCTGGATGCAGAAATTCTGAAGTGAGGTGGCATATTCACCGGCGTGGAGCTACCCAGGAAACTCATCCAGCTCCCGGCTGGTTTAGAGCAGCCTTTTCACCTGAGATGTTGTAACGGTGTAGCTACGCTGTGAGTGGGGAACCTATCCCATCTCCCACTGGGAATTTGCTCTCTGTCCGTAAGTTAGGATCCCAGGTTCTTAGCTCTGCTTGGCAAGACATATTTTCACATGGAGCATTTATTCTCTTCAACTGGGGAGGCGCTGTCAAGCTGTGTTTGTGTACCCTGCCCTATCTTACAGATGCTGAGTTGAGCTTACAGGGAGAGTTTGAGCTGATGCAGTGCCGTGTGGAAGCACAATATTGTTTTGTGGGCAGCTATATTTTAAGCTGTTCTGTGGGCAGCTGCATTTTAAGCTACCACTATGTTGAAAAGTCTGCTAAGAAAAAAAGTGCATGCTCCATGAACATCTGGGTGTGATGCAGGCAGCCCAGAACAATCTTTCCCAGCAGGACAACATGTGTATGGTAGTAGGTGGGTTTGCCCAATGCTCCTTCTGGACCAGATCTTGGCATGTGCTCTATCAGGCACCTTAGGCCATGAAGAAGAGCAATGCCAGGGTTAGAGAGGCCCAGAGCTTTTGTTGGGGAGGAATCTCAGCAATAAATGGAAGTCGGGGTGGGTGGGGGGGTGGTTTAGCAATGCTTGTCTAGAAATGTTGTCTTAGTTGTTTATTCACCACTTTAACAGTAGTATGAAAGCGCATTACGGGGTAAAATGGATAGTGGGGGCTGCAGTCCCCTTGACTCATACGGTGCTGTTTGTAATGTATCTGAGATGAATTCCCTTTTGAAATTTCCCTGAGGAATGAAGCATAATTAGTAACACTCTCCCCAGCTTGTATCAGCTGGTAATGTTAGTAAGAATTATAAAATAAGAGCTTAACAAAAAATAAATTAATTCAGCTACAGCCTTTTTTCCCCTAATATTTCGTTTTGAAATCTGCCTCAGGAATAATACAAGGGAGACTTTAAATTTACCAGAATGATATATGGGGGTGAGCAAGGCAAAAATTGCATTAACCTGTTTGCATGGGATATGCAACAGTGCTCAGTACATGAGTTAATGGTCCTTCAGTCTCAAATTATGGCCTTCTATAGTACTTTCTGCAGCAGTATCCCAATTTTATTTAGGATATCTAAGCATGGGGATGGTGTTAGCGGAAATACACAATATTATTTTTTTCCAAACCTCAAAATAGCCTGTATTACCTCTCATCACTTTCTACCCTGCATGAGTTCTCTGGGCCTTAGCAGTCTAAAGTTCTTGCAAATTGTATCCAAACAGATGAGAGATTTTCAGGGATGACCCTGTACATGAAGGACAGAACTTTTATCCACATACAGAACTGGAAAAGTAGTTCTGTACTACCAGAACAGCTCCAAATATCTTATGGCATGGGAAGACTATGTAGATTTCCAGGGTAATGCCACTGCTGTAAAGTTCCTTATTTTAAGGAACCACTCTGATCAGTGACTCAGCACAGGCCAGGATGAGCCTCACCTTGTTGATTATGCATTGGCCCTAATTACTTGTACTGACTCATACTCTGTACTCATCTGTACACAGTCTGCCCAGTATACATTCATCTTTGCAGATGTTGGCAAAGAGATTTTATTTTTTTCCTTTGGACTGCTGTTCAAATAGGAATTTTTTTTTCCTTCCTTGTGAGAAAAAAAAAAAAAAGCCTCATTTCTAATGGGTTGATCAAGTATTTTAAAGCTAACTAGCTGATGCAGGTCTGCATACAGGCTGCCACATTAATCAGTCTTTCCAATTGGACTGAGGTACTTCAGCTCCAAAAAAAGCAATGTCTGCAATTTCAATGTTTCCCAACTGGGAACCTGGTCTCTTTGGGCCAAAAGCAGAAAGAAAGGCTGTACTGAATTGTAATAGCTGTCTTCCATGGCCTGTCCAATCCCATGAGATTTCATCTCCCCTTGCAAGCTTCAAAGAGAAATTCCCGTTGATCTGCTGCTGTGGTGCACAGCAGGGAAGCGCTGTTGCTAATTCTAGTTAGTTCACATTGCGGCCCATTAGTTTCCTCTTAGCTGTAATCTCTCCCTCATACATGCAAAGGTCTACACAGCTTGCATATCTGCAGCTGAAGTTATTCTTCTGAGCATGGTCACTGAATGAAGGCAATTCATTAAAGATAGGTTGGAAGTAATACTAATGTCTCTCTGTCCTCTCCTGAAATCACCAGCTGACAAAGGCTGATGGCCATAAGTCAATTATCTGTTTACTTAAGGGCATCAGCCCCATCAGGACATAATCTGTCAGTAGTCCCCTTGACCTATTCATTAAGACCAATTGAAATAACCACCTTTTGAGATGTAAATGAAAAACATGGAATCAGGAGCAAAAAGCATTTCTTGAACTGGTTTCCATCTCTGCACCTTCTAGGTTCACAGAGGAGGCCAAGAAGGAACGGCATCCCTTTGCATACCTGCCCTTTGGGGCTGGACCCCGTGGCTGCATTGGCATGAAGATGGGTTTGCTAGAGACAAAAATGACTCTGCTGAGGATTTTGCAGAAGTTTCAATTTAAGACCTGCTCAGAGACTGAGGTTTGTACATGCAGAGGCTTGAAGGCCACACTTGTCAACTTCAGTGTGTTGACAGTGTGTCCTAGACAGGATGGCTTGCTTGCCTTTGTGACTTTCTCTGGGAAAATTGCTAGAGCCACTTCCATAATAAGGAGCCATAAGATGCCTGAACTGCATGTTTTAATCAAAATGTGATTTAACCTTTATGATTTTTCCAACAAAACAAACAGTTACACACCCCTGCCTTAGTGGAGAGCAGTGTAGCAACACCGCAGTCAAAATATCGTGATTTATACAGGGTGAGAACAGGTGTACATCTTTCATGGGATCTCAGCATTTTAGTATATGCCTATTGCTATATATATTGCACCTGGCACTTACTCAGCAGCTCTAGAGTTTACAGAGTTAATTTCTTTCTGTTCAGATCTACAATATACCTGGGCAACCACTGCCTCAGCCTCTGGCTGTAAATTCTATTTAATATTATACTACCACAGCTGACTGTAAAACAAGTACTTTACAGCTTCAACAGTAATCCTGGTATGAATTGGTCCCCCAGAAAAGATGTCTGTATGTATGTGGGGGGTGTTATACACACATAAACAAATACATACAACTGTACACAAGATGCTCTTTTTTATTTCAGATTCCTTTGCAGCTGAAATCAAAAGCCACACTTGGACCGAAAAATGGAGTCTACATTATTCTAGAATCTCGCTAAAAGAAAATGTACATCTTGAAACCTCCTGTGATGGGAGCCCTTGTTCAGTGACTCACTGGTTATAATTATTTTTCAAAACCCCAAAGACAGGTAGAATCCTAACTCCCACTGGTGGTCAGTAGATGCTGCCTTACTGCCCTCCTGTGGGAGATCCTCCAGTCACTTCTTAAAATGAGATGTGGACTCCACAGTCATTTGGTGGTTTTCAAATTGCTGTGAAAAGTATCTGTAAAGAAGCATCCCACTTTCACTTGCTTTTCTACGTTACACTTCCTTTCACTCATCTTTGAGAATGCTTTTTTCATGCTCAAGTTCAATGAATGGAGCAGGTGTTAAGTGTACACTAGATTTACAATAGATTTTAATTACAATTCATTATCTCACACATCCTTCTCATGCACTTCTAAGTCCCTACTCTAGAAAAAGCCCAAGAGGCACCACAGTTATAGCAGAAGACCTGGGATCCAGTACATTGATTTTATCCTGAACTCTGCTAAAAATCAAAGCGGAGTCTCCTGCACAACGCTTAATCTCTCCCTGTGTCTGTAAAGTGGAAGGAGTTGCACCTTCTTCATGCTTTTGAAGTGATTTGAAATACACTTAGATTAACAATTTGCACTTGGCACATTGCATCAACAAGACTGAAGAGGAATGAAGAGTTCCCCTGTCTACCAGTTAAGTTCCCGTAGCTAAGACCGCAGAAATGAGGCGGCAAAGCGTTTTGCTGGTTACTAAACTGCTGTTGGAAAGGTGGAGAAAAGAAGATACAAATTTAATGAAAGCAGGAAGACTGGAGGAAATTTAAGGGTATTCAGNGTTACAGGCACACTGATATTATGAATTACTGATGGAGCGATTGTTATTTATTTGAAAAGCAATATACTGTATATGCCCGAATTTCTACACATTATCCATCATTTTTCCCTCATGAAAGTAGTGTGCTGACAGCTGATTTACTGTACAGCTTATACATACAACTGGCAAAAAGTGGGATGGGCCTTGCATAAAAACGTCCCAGCTACCTGAATGAGCAGGAAGCTCCTTCCAGTTTGAAGTCAGCTGTCAAAGGCTTGTTTGTCCCTTCAAAATTTGTTTACTGTTTTTCTTCCTTACATGACTTAGCAGGTCATTGCATGCTTCATTTTTGAATAAATACTCCAAGCCTAAATCAAGCTTATGTCTTTCTTCAATACGCTTTTGTATCGACTGTTCCACAGTTTATC
>VYZW01040876.1:26170-43561 GCA_013401315.1 Balaeniceps rex | reverse complement strand
CTTCCCACCCAAAGCATTCTGTGATTCTGTGATTCTACCAGGGAGATTCTCTTCAGTCCTGAGCACAGGGTTAAGCTCTGCTTGTGACCAAAGTATGTAAGGTCCCTGTGGTGACCCAGCATAAGACGACCACTGAACTTCAGCCACGGCAGCAGTAACACCCACTAGCACATTACTAGCAAAATAGCGATGTAAATCAATCATCAAAACCAGTTTTTCTTTAACACTGCACTATTCCTCCTCTTCCTAGTGAACCAGCGGAATCTGGTTCATTGAAGACGTTGTTCTGAACCATTCCAGGTGAGCATGGACAGAGGAACCCGAACGCAGTTTTTAACTGTTCTCTGCTTTTCTTCTGAAAACGTAGATGCTCAAGAGAAAACCAGACCAGTTCACCGCTCCTTAAGCGATTACGTGATGCCGAACAGCGAAGTGACCTACTCCTTCCAGCTCTGGCCAGCCTCGGGGTACCGTTCGGGGCACAGAGTCAAACCACCGTCCTGACAAAAGTCACTAGAGGACTCCCAACAGCTCTTCCTCCAGAACACTCTGAAAAAAGCAAATTAGTGAGGATGAGGCATGGAGAACAGGACAGCGCTGTGCAAGAGGCGACGGGAGAGGTGGTGTGAACCTGCTGCCAGAAGCCGGTGCCTCCGGACCCGGCAAGGTGCCTGCAAGTGCTGCCCAGCGACGGGCACCAGAGGAAAGAGCCCGCAGCGAAAAGGATGAAATCCTGTTACAGACCGTACGCAAAACCTGCTAGGAAGCAGCCTACGCTACAAACCAGGGTTAAGAGATGCCAGTTGGGTTGAGTTATTTTACCATCAGTATGTCAGGCTACGGCGGTAATTAATTTCAGATTTAGATCACTGCACTGAAAACCGAGTACTCCACAGGTCTTTAACCTATGGTTTGGAATGACCAATAAAACTGACTTCAGATGATCTCAAGCAGTGACTAAGCTCATAAAAAGCAGCAGCGTAGATAAAACACGCAGATCCCACATTATACTCGGCGTTATAAGCCATCAAAGCAATTTTAAGATCAAGCTGATGTTTGACTCCGAGCCAGCCCAGGTCCCCCAGGAGCGGACTGACATGTGGAGGCCATGGTAGGAGGGTTAGTGTTTTGGCCCCAATCTCTGAGCAGCTGGAGCCTGTGCAACCTTTGCACAGGAAGGCCATAAAACAACACATTACAATTGTCCAATTTAGAGGTCATAAAAGCACGGACCACAGTCTCAGCGCAAGGCTGGAAGAGCCAGAGTTCAGCCAACGAAACTCAAGCGGCGAGCACAAAAACGAAGAATAGCACGCTCGCAATTAGGGATAGGCGAAAGCCACTGCAGACCGCAGAAACCTGGCCCTTCCTCCAGCAGCGGCCAGGTCCAGACGTGCAGGTATCCTTTTCCATTCTGGCTCTTGGGAAAAAGTTAATTACGCACATGCAGTCTTCTTTCCACAAAATCGGGCTGAGCGGTAACCGAGTTCCAGGAGCCTCATTTCCCTTCCACTGCAAAAGCTCTTGCCACCTCCCGTTTGAAGTGGCAGATGCTCCAGCTGACGATGGCGACAGCACACCTGCGTAAAGGCAAGCCTTCATTTCGTTACTAGCGAAACCAAAAAGAGCAGCAGATTGGGCATCCTATCACCGTCACCTCCATCTCCTCGCTCTAAGCGAGGCTGGGGATCCTTTGTGGTAACAGATGGTCCTTCGTCATGCACAGCCCAGGAACGGGGGCTCTGGTGGGGCTGAAGCCAGAGGTAATTGTTTCCTTAGGTTACTGCAGCACACGAGGAAACGGGACGATGGAAACCGCGTTAACAGAATACAGCTGCTAGAGAAGACCACGTCAAGCACAAGCGTTCTCAAACGCCCGCTCCTGAGCTCCTGCGATCCCACCCCGGAGCGTGGGGAGCCTCTGCTGCGTAAACCCCCCAGCCAAGACATGGCCATGCTTCAAGATTTACTGCAGCTCTACGAGAAACCGGTGCCTCGACAGTGATGTCTCACTTCCAAACCCGAACCGGGAGTACGTCATCGCTGAACTCTGCTCGCTGCATTCTGGCGTATTTTGAAAAGGAAATTCAGCAACAAAGTAAAATCGTAATTCGTTATTTCCAGACGGGTACCAGTGAACTGAGAAGCAGAGCCCCCACAAAACTGCTCGATACAGATTCTCGGCAACAGCACTGTAATTAATCCTAGTACCACTTCTTTCAGTAGGAAATAGCCAGTTAATAACAGGCAGAACACCACCGAGGAGGACACAGGCTCTCGAACAGGAATACACAGATGCTGTCCAGCTGCCCGACCCTATACAGCTCACAAAGAAAAAAGCCTCTTTCTATGCAGACAGACATCCATGGCTGCTCAGCTGCATGGGGATGAGGCCCCTGAGGACAAGATGCTCCTTCATCTAGTTCCGATTCCAGCAGGCGGACCTGGTTCACAAGAGAATATAGATCACTACTGCCTCCAGAAGACTCTTTTGATAAAGAGGTTTGGCCACCCCGGCTGCAGACAGCGAAGGCACAGTCTCATTTCTTTGCTGATCCCTTCCCTTTTTCGCCCACGAGAAGCAGAGAAGCATCCAGCCTGCTCAGGGTGGCAGAAGGGAGGCTTTGCATGGTGGCCAAACCACCCAGAGGTGCAGAAAGCTGACCGCCCGGCACGCTTTCCTGGAGTTCCGTAAGGTTTTGGGCAGGATGACACATGGGCTGCCTCTTTGCCAACTGCCTCCGTCCTCTTACCGCGGACTGGATTTCCTCATCGGCTTCCTTCCCGCGCCCCGGCAGCTCTGGGCAGGAGCAGGGTGCGTAAGGAAGAGAACGCTTCTGGGAAGCAGGTTTTCACCAGAGAAGATGATCAGGACGAGAGGCAATGGCCTCAAGTTGTGCCAGGGGAGGGTTAGATTGGCTATTGGGGAAAACTTCTTCACGGAGAGGGTTGTCAAGGCCTGGCACAGGCTGCCCAGGGCAGTGGTGGAGTCCCCATCCCTGGGGGTATTTAAAAGCCGGGCAGACGAGGTGCTTAGGGACATGGTTTAGTGGTGGACAGGGACGGTTGGACTCGATGATCTCAAAGGCCTTTTCCAACCAAATGATTCTGTGATTCTGTGATCATATTTGTGGAAAAACCCCTGGATTTATTGTATGGTACCTACTCTATGTGGGATTTGCCCTGAACAACTGAAACTGCAGGCACGCACGTCAGTACGGCAGTGACCAACGCCATGGGTCTCAGACCGCAGTGTCTCAGGCGTTACGTGGCAGGCAGACAGCCGGACCGCAGCACAGGCACGGTCACGGCCTCTCAGCTCAGCACGTCTCCAGGTCCCGTGTTTCAGCCTCCCGTTTCTCCTACGTGCAGCACTCCAGCGCTGTTCCTCTAGCTCAGCCTCCACGTGAGGCTTCCCTCCCCATGGTACATCCGTCTAGGCAGGTTCACTGCCCACAGCGATCTCCGCATGATCACTTGCGCTGCTCTTTCCTAGCAAAGATGTTGTTAAAAAAAAGGTACGTGAGAAGTAAAACGTTACTTGCTATTCCGACCCTCACCGGCACGGCTTGCCGGGAAAAAGCCAACGGCGTCTCTGAAGTACCTGGGATCACCACCGGGTGCTATTTAGAGGTAAAGGTGAAGTTTGCCCGTAAACTGACTTGTGCATAGAAAACAGAAAGTGAAAACTTGGGTCAAACGTGAAGGGTGCAGTAACCTGCAGTGCAAGCTCTAAAAGCGGCACAGAAATTCCAGTTCTTAGGAGGCCACGTCCCCTCCTGCTCCGAAACACCTCGCACCGCTTGGCCAGGCTGCAGAAACAGGACACAAGATATTACGGACTCATAAAGCGTGGTGTAAAACACAGAAAATACCTGGCCAGCAATTTCACAGCAGATCATCTTACACATTTTATGTCTTTGCTCTATAGACTGGGCCTCATTTTTTCCACGCCAGGACAGACACGCAGAACAGATACGCAGGACAAAACAGTTGCACCCTCAGAGCCGCTGAGGAAAGGCGAAGAGAGAAGCAGGGCTGCAAAGTTCTGCCTAATTCTAAGTCGAGGACTAAAAGCCATGCAGTTACTCATCTCCCAGACGATTTTAAGCAGCTTTTAAGCAGAGCACCTTACTCCCCGAAGGTGGGAGGGCTTCCGTTAACGAGGCTTTTCTGAGTACGGTGACTGAACTTGGATATCACCTAGTTGGCTTCGTTATGTCCTAGCTCAGCTTTTCTCTCACCTAACACTGATGGATTCAATCTTTTCAACAAATGTTCTAAGGCAAACTCTATCCCCTTAGGTCAGTGTCAAACGATAATATATATGTTGCTTTTGGAACCCTGAAACCATAAAGCAAGCTACACGGGTCAAAATTATTTGGTATGATTTACTGGGGGTTTGCATACGGTAAACTAATTCTGGTGAAGAGGAATTATACTGCAAAAGGCCAAGTTCTTGTGTCTGTTTAGATTTATTTTTGTCAAGAGAAACTTTAACTTTTAAATTCTGTTAGCAACTGGGGCCTTGTAAAAGCGGCGGGGCCTTGTAAACAGAGCCTGGTCAGGAGGAAGTGCTCTCAGCGTCCCACGGCAGAGCTTCACGTGCTGTGCCAAAGCGAGCAAAATCCCCGAAGGAGACCTGGAGAAAACCGATAAAAACAGGTGCAGACACCACGGCTAGCTTGCTGCTTTCAACAATCTGTTTAAAATTAAACTTACGGATACACTTGGGCTCCCACCGGGCCCGGGCAGAGCCGATGAATCACTGGGAAGCGACAGCCTCCCCGTCTCACCTTCCTGCCCCGTGCTTCGCACAAGGGCAGCAGCGCTTGGGAAGGCTGCTGCAGGCAGGGACGCTGCCGGGAGAGGCCGGCGCTAGCAGGCAGGCAGGCAGGCAGAGATCTCCTTCCTCCCTACAAAAGGACTCGTCAGGACGAATCTTTCCAAATCAAGAGACGACGTCTCCATTCGGAGCGCTGCTTTGGTTTCTCCACCCTCCTTGGGCAGCCAGTCTTCAGGCCGATTTTGCGATCCTCGTAACGTTAGCCATCGCTGCAACGCTTTTCCAGGGCAAGGCCACAGCTGCACAGAAATCCGTTCCCTACCGTCCTATTCCTGCAGCAGCCGCACACAGGTAAAAAGAAGTCCCAGCGTTGTCCTCCTGAGTCGTCTACAGTCCGCAAAGACAAGCGAGCTACCACGCCTGAGGTTAAGCTAAAACCCTCTCCCTACAGAGCCGCGGGCAGGTCCAGGAGACGAGGAATTACAGAAAGACACCGACAGACCTGGAGCTGGGCAAGAACATCGTATTCGGTTCAACGTTGCTTAGTACCTGACAGCTAGCGCGGCAGCCCGAGAGCCAGCTTTATGGTTTAGAGGTGGACAGGTACGGTTGGACTCGATGATCTTCAAGGTCTTTTCCAACCAAATGATTCTGTGATTTAATTGCAATTGTCAGTCTAAAATCTAACCAGTTCCAAGTTAAAAAGCCCAGAAGAAAACACTTGGCTTAGATGAGTCACTGCTTCAGAAGCTGAGAAGGCTGAACGGAAGCCAAAAGAAACTGCAGAAATTCTAGGTCAGTAACCTGCTCACGATTCAGTGTAATTAATAACCACTCCTTGCGTGAAGACGCCTCCGGAGGGCAACGGCCTCCCGGCCGAAGGGACGGCGTTCAAGCGGATGCCTCCCCCACTGCTGGAGCTGGGGTCCCATCCCTTCTCCCGCCGTGGTTTCTGATGACTTTCCAATTTTAAACTACTACAAGATAAAAGCAATCACAAATAGAAAAGATACCAAGAGTGACGCTTTTAACACAAACCTCCTCACGTGAGAAAAAGCATACTGGCTGTTGGGAAATTCAGCACTTCAGTTACGCTGTGCCCTTTAACACCACCATGAGTTACTACGGTCGGGCTGTTAACAACCGTTCCAGCAAAGCCTCAGCGCCGGTAACAAACTGCTGATGGTGCTGCAGAGCAAAAAGCAACGCTTCCCAACCCAGTTCCCAAACGCCAGCACAAAGAACCAAGAGAAGACGCTAAGTAGCCGTTTCAAAGAATCGCTTCTACACCGGACTTGCATGAGATACCACGACTTAGAGAACAGGAAAGTGAAAGGGATGTGTTAGAAGAAGCGTCTGAAACCAAGCCCAAACCAAAATTCAAGGCTTCGCTGCGACCTATTTAACCTATGCAGAGCTGCCTGAAGGGGCTGTCTTCATACGCTCCAATAAATTTCACTTTGTGATAAACGGGGGGGAAAAAGAAATCAGCAAAAGAAGTAATTTTCAGATGGTTAACTATCTGAAAAAAGCAGCCGAGAAGAACAGAGGAGCATAACCAAGCCCAGGGACGCACTTTCGACCTCGACTCCAGATCCCCCGTAGCTGGCTGGAGCGGACGAAAGCTCTGCTGCAGCGCCGCTGCCAGAACGAAAGGCGACTCCTCGGTGCTTTAGCAAGAGGCAAGGGAGCCTCAGGCTTTATGTTCCCCAGAGCGAGACGGTTTGCTCTTTTTGCACATCTTTCTCCATGAGGTAACCAGAAGGACAAAGAACTCGTGATGCAATGCGACCCTTAAGTCCAAAAGCCAGGAAGGCAGGAGGCCACAAAGAGCATTAAAATCTTCCCTAAAGCTCACGGCCATTTCAGACACTTGTTTCACCTGTAGCCTGCTTGCGTTTTTTTTTTTTAAAAAAAGAAAAAAAAAATCTCCAGAGACCCATAAAGTACCTGGAAGAAGACAAGGGACTTCTGTTTTCCAGAAGCCAAACCCCCCACCCTAAAACTAACCCCCCCCCCCCCAAATACGTCAGACTAAGAGCAGAGAAGTGCAGATTCACCAAACCCAAACAGGTGAGGTTGCCCCGTGCTCCGGGGAAGCGATGTCCTCGCTCACAAAACCTCGGCCCCTCGGGAGCCCTGTCCAGTCCCGCTGAAGGAGCTGCTGACAAGGAAGAATAAATATTTCCGTATCCAAAGTTCAGTTTATCTACTTTCCATCATTTGCTGCCAGTGCTAGAGACTGACGGCAAATCATCCAGGCACGCGTTGTTACGTGACAGCGGAGATGCGCTTCATTGTATTCCTTAGTCTTCCAGGCAGACTTTTTGAGCGGAGTCGATATGAGAAGGTTCGAGAAGGCCTGCTCACAGCTGTGCAATAAAAAGACATTTACCAGGAGCGTTCTGCTGGATGTGCCAAAGATGATAGCCAATTCAAACCAGTAAAACCCCCCAGAACAGCTTTCCCTCTACTAGCATCAACCCGTACGCATTTTCAACACGCTCCCAAGATCTTACTTTGACAGAAGACAAGCCGTGACCGTAAACTTTTCTTTTACGCCAACAAAGCAGCTTAATATAAATGACACCTGGTGTGTTTAGCTAAAGTGAACACCTTCCCCCAATTCAAAATACACCTCTAGACAGGGGGGAAAAAAAAAATTAAGAATGGAGTGTTTCAGGCACTAAGAAATAGCTTTGTGCTTCTGGCACCCCTTCGGAGACAACCGTCACCGCTTCAGGTAATACAAACCAGTTGTAGTTTCCCACCGTAACCATGCAGGCACCTCACCCGACGCACGAGGCAGGCTGAACACTGCGCTCGGCCTCGGTCAGACGTCGGAGCTCTTTGTTGGAGGAGTATGATCGAGCAGATGAAGAACAGCTCGCCCACAGACCCTCTTTCAGCTCCTACCTCCCCGTTTCCACCGGTGTCTCCGCTCTGAAGCCAGCAGAATTTCACAGGAGTGCCTCTCATGCTGCGGCTAAAGCGCAGGTCTCCTCTACGGCAGAGCGAGTCCACTCGGATCCAAGTTCAACTGGAGAACAAAGTCACGTTTACAGTCAGCTCATGTTAGTGCCTACTAACATACCCCGTTCAAGGGGAAAACAAGTTTGGAACTGGATTCCTCAGAAGTCTGTAAGATGGGGACAGGCCTGTCGGCGAGGGGGAAGGAGAAGAGCGCTAGCAGGACACCAGACACTGAGATCTTCCCAGAGCATGCTTTGTGGCATCAGGTTTTCAAGCCAAAAAAGCCAGAACACTGTGATCACCCGGTCTGTAAAGCACAAACATGCCTTCGTTCCTGCTTCCAGTCCAGTAGCTGGGGCTGAAACGGAGAATCTTGAATTCACATTTTCAGTGGTGAAGAATCAATCACAGTCTTCCACGTATTATTCAAATACTTCTTCTCACTTAAGAGCACAGACCTTATTGCTAGTCTAATTTTACCTACTTTCACCTCTGTTACTGCATGAAAAATACTCAGGCTACCGTTCCTCAGGCTGGAGTTGCCTCCAGAGGTGGCACACCTGCATTCACACACCCCCAGAGGCGGCACATCTGCATTCACACACCCCCAGAGGTGGCACATCTGCATTCACACACCTCCAGAGGTGGCACATCTGCATCCGTACACCTCCAGAGGTGGCACATCTGCATTCACACACCCCCAGAGGTGGCACATCAGCATTCACACACCTCCAGAGGTGGCACATCTGCATTCACACACCTCCAGAGGTGGCACATCTGCATCCATACACCTCCAGAGGTGGCACATCTGCATTCACACACCTCCAGAGGTGGCACATCTGCATTCGTACACCTCCAGAGGTGGCACATCTGCATCCGTACACCTCCAGAGGTGGCACATCTGCATTCACACACCTCCCTTTTTCGGTGAAGAAGGCTGAGCTCCTCCGGTCGCTCGTTACTCAGCAAGTTTTCGATCACTTTGGTCACTCGTGTTTCTGTTCCTGAAGTTTGCTCGACAATTCAACGTTCTTACGCTGCCGATAGGAGACCCAGCCACACTCCTCCAGTTGTGGTCAGACCTACGCCTTTCGCAAAGCCACAGCGAACCGAGGTCTCCTACGTATAACCATTAGTATCAAAAGAGAAGGAATGCAGGATCTTTTGGTGCCATTGCAAGCTCATTTTCAGAGCTACCACTCTTCATTCATGGCAATCTTGCGCTTAGCCAAACAAAAATATCCCGTTTTTACAGCAAAATGAACCTGCTTCTAACTCACGGTTGAAAAAACCTCAGACATTGGTGCGAAGTCCACTTCACACAGATAACGTCAGCTAATCCACTCTGGCGTTTGAGCGCTCGGTGGTTGTTTCTAGAAGCTAGGGCGTGTAAGACCAAGGCAAGGAAGTCTGAACCACACTGGATGTTTCTTCAGGAGGTCACCGTTGTTAAACTTCTCCCTCAAAGACCAACACGCACCAGAGGAGCGGCAGCACAACGGGCACAAGCTGAAGGTCTTAATCCACACCATTTCACCTACAAATGATCGTAGCTGAGCAGATGCTAGAGGAGGTTGACTGCTGACACTGCTGTGGTGAAGGGGAAGGAGACGAACCTGGAGGAACCCTGCTGTAGAGGTGCAACATGATGTAAACCAGCAGGCCCCGAAGAACATTTAAAAAACTTGTCAGAAAACCAAGTGCAATGATATGATAAGAACCAGCTGATGCTTCGAAGCACGCCACAGATCCAGAACTAAGACGACTAACCTTAAGGGAACTGCATGTATTATTATTATTCGAGAAGCAAGACGAGAATTTTTAACCCCAAGTTCCTGAGAAGAGATGAAAAATGGCTTGCAAACTCTGCCCTCCAGAAAAGGAGCAGCGATCCAAGTACAGGGATCCGGTACTAATAACGGAGACGGGAAAAATTAAAGACAAGGAAATGCAGACCCAAAAGCTGTGTTTATCCAGAGATCTGGAGAACCCGCAGGAGACCAAAAAACCCAGTTACTAATGGCTGTGAAGGACGGAGAAGCAGCCAGGAAGAATGGAGAACATTCAGCCAAGAAGAGGTCATCAAGCAGTTACAAGCCACGGAGAGCTTGCAGCTCCATGTTCCAAGCCAGAGCCTGTACAGCACCTGCCTGGGGTTAAATCCCCCCACGCAGCTCGGCCCGGCAGCCTCCCAGGGCTGAGGAGCGGTGGTCCCACCACCCCGCTCCTGCGCTCCCACACCTTCTCCTGAACCCGCCCCGCTCGCTAGCCCCCGCTGCTTCTTGTTGGATGTTTGCTGTTGTGCCGGCAATCAAACCAGCTCTTGTGGCAGAGTACCGGAGCCGAGGCGCGGTGCGGAGTGGGAGCACGGGCGCGGCAGCCGGTGCGGTGAAGGGCAGCCGCCGTTTTGGGGAGCAGGCGGCCGTGCGGCTGGCTCAGCTGGTACCGCACTTCTTCCAGGCATCAGTCTCAAGACGAAGACCTGCTAATAGGCTGCTGGACAACACTCATAGGTCACGCAAATCGTTGAATTTTGATTGCCTTGCAGGAGCCTCTTCACCTGACAAGCCTTCAAAAAAGTGCCAAACACATTTTTTAGTAGCTGGTCGATAACTACCTTCCTGAAAGGAGGGGGAAGCTCCTCTGCTTTGAGAGAGGTTGTCAGCTCTCTGCTATGAGCAGAGCTCAAAGTACCGCTGTAGGCACTCCACCTAGTGGTTTACAGACCATTTATAATTAATAATGCTAATGTTTGCTTTAGCGAGAGCCAACGGAGCAGCCGGAAGGCAGCCTGGAGACCTATAACGCATTTGTGAACGCTCTCACCCTTAATACGGGGGTACAAGCCTAGACGCTTAATCTCAAAACGTGCCACAGCGCCGCAGAAGCCATGGAAATTTAGACGAGCACCATGTGCCAGGACCGCGAGACTGGCAGCTGGGTTTAAAGATGGCTCTCGATGTCGCTTATTCCTCCTGCAACGGACAGAAAACAAACGCGCAAAAGCAGAAGCCTCCCACACGAACTCGTTGTGACAAGGGCTGGGACCGGAGCTGCCGAAAGACACGAGGCATCGCAGTGAGCGGCAAACTGATCGGTTTAGGCAGCTGATCGCTCTTCCAGGGAAGTGGAAAAAACGGCTTCCAATGCAGGGACGCACAAGTTCATCCTGTTGTGGAGCTAACAGCGGGTTCGTTCCTGACAAGTCGTCTGCCCTAACCTGTACAACTGCCGGAGGACTAATGAAGACTTCGTTTTGGTTTGGTTTTTAGGAAAGGAGCGCGCTGGCTACAGGCACATTGAGCAGGCTTTGCTCAGGTAGCTTTTTGGTCCTTCGAGGTTGGCCGTACGTGAGGTTTTCGTTCAAAGCCGTGCCAGGCAAGTCACTGAGCTCGCTTGAAAGGGAAAAGAGAAAGAGCCACCTCTGCTGTCCATAGACCCACGAAAGCGCAATAGCGATAATGGTGCGCACATCTTTTACCTGCTGCCATCTACCAACAGGTTAGAAGGACGATCTGCTTTTCCTTCTCCCCTTGCGAAGAGCCTGAGGAGAAGCACAGCCCAGATGCAAGGCTGGGCGCTCATACCTGGGGCAAACAAGATGAAGAGAATCATCTAGAATGACCCTGGAGACGAAGCAGGTTCTCTCCCCTCCCATGAGCACCAGAGGTGCTAGAGAAGTGATCTGCAAGCACAAGGTAATGTAATGAAACCCAAGAAAAGGGAGGCTTTGGAGCACAGCGCGGAGGAAATATTTTCCCACTGTGAAACCGTCCCTTCGAAATCCCCCACCCTGCCTTCCTGCTTCGTCCGGCAAGAACAGAGGGCTGCTTGCTCCGTTTTCTGTGAGACCCAGAACCAAATTCTGTAGAAACAACGGCAGAGATGAAGAAGCTAGGCATAAAATAAACTTCATTGATGTACGATTCACTCCGCTTTGTGGAGAGGTAAACAAGGAAGGGAAAAAAAAAAAAAAGAGCAGCTTTAAATCAAGATTTATAAAGGTACCTAAGGGAATCAGACACCCACCCCCCCATATTCATCGGCCTCAACAGGTATCCAAACTTAAGGGCAACTTCGAGCCTCAGTGCAAGTCTTCCAGCTGCCAGGTTATGCACAGACCCCGCCGACTGGGAGGGCACCAGTTCCTGCTGCACCACTGAAAGATTCTGATTAGGTGACATTAACTAAACTCTTCTGTATGACCACCGTGGGAAAAAGCCACGTAAGGGTGAGCAGCAGTGCCCTGATCACCTCTAAAGGTAAGGCAGTATTTATCAGTGGGACTCACGATCACCCGTGTTGCCTCCCAACCCAACAGCAATACCGGGTGAGCAGTATCCGGCGAGAATTTAACTGGGCGCAAGTCAGAGTCAAGAGCCTGGAGGAAGAATGCAGTGTAAGAACAGAAGGACAGCAGACGTTATCCCAAATGACTTCAATACCCTGGTGCAGCGTAAGACAAGGCAGAGTAGTTGTGTTTTGTGGGAGGGAAAAAAAAAACAAACCCCAAATCACAAGGGAAAACCCCAGCACCACGCATTGACTGAAATTTCAGATTGTAACCCCCGGGGCAGGGAAGTTCCTGAAGTCTTCCCAGCCTTTCCAGCTGGTACCTCAAAGCAGAGCTGTACTCCAAAGCAGCCTTACACTGTGTTTGGGGTCACGGGTCTGGCTGCTGTGACACCAGGCCTTTAACGGGGTTTAATCGTGTTCAGAAGGTCCCTCCGTCGCCCCCTTCTTGCCCTAAGCATGAAGGCTCTTAAAGCCCAGGCTGTACTCCTGAGAAGCTGGAGCACAGAGCAAGCAAGCAGCGGCCAGCCTTCCCACAGACGAGGTCTTAAAAGTAACGTGTTCAGGAAAGAAATCACCGAGCAAACTCTCCTGCATGTTCTGCCATCCCCTCCCCACATACGTACTGCTTCATGGCTATCAGCTTGGAGTCCATGCTCTCCTGCTTTCCTTTCATCACCTGGATGTCAGTCAGTAACTTGGTTACGTTGTCTTGCCGAACCTTTATATCCTCGTTCTTTATACTGGATACCTGGAGACAGAAAGGAAGATGTCAGTGATGTTTCCTTCCAACAAAATGGTTATTTAAGCTTCAAAGTCGACACTGCAAATAATTCACCTCCCCTCTCCAGCCCAACCGCTGCATTCACACCTGAGTGCACTGTGTCGAGGGACTGAACCCAGCCGTCCACAAAGCAAGTTTTCTGCAAGCATACTGCTATTTCAAAACATCAGATTCTGTCGCCCCCTAAAAAAAAAATCTTTTTGGATCAGAAATACAGAGCTCGGGTAAAAGCGAAGGCCTGCACACGAGCCGTTTGCCTACGCAAACCTTCAGAGAGCCAATGGCTCAGGACATTCTTACCTATGACAACCCTAAAACTAAAACTTCGCAGTCACAAAGACCGGGGAGCACATCTGCACTGAGGATCGGAAACAAACATTCTTTTTGTGCGCTTTCAAAAGTCTCCGCTGCGTGCGGCGAACTGAGTATCGGTCTTAGCAATTAAGAAAGTCATTAGCCGGTTTGAGAAAGAAAATCAGGAGGAAAAGGGCGGATGAGCTCACTGCAGCAGAGAGGCCTGCAGGCGGAACGGTAAGCCTCTTCCAGAGGTCCCTGAGCAGCAGCCGGTCGTTCAACGTCCTCATCGTTTCCACTACAAGTGTTAAAGCAGCTGAGGAGAAGATTCTGAGCAGACGATTTTATTTTTCGGATAAAATACTCAGGAGAAACGACACCTAGGCATGTTTCACAAGAGCTGTACCGTGTGAGAAGTCTATGAATCTGCCAACCATTATAGGGGTTAACACATCTCACCTCTGCAACAGCAGCTTCTCTCCACTTCACTTGCCAGCAGGTCATATATCTTTAAGATCTCTTTACATCCTTCTAACGCGTTTGCCCACTGTGAAAATGTCTAGAGGAACTAAATGCCTCAGTGAAAATGGCACTTACGGTTATTTGAGAGCACCCTGGGATAGACAGACGAGCGAGCTACTCTCTCTACACGTTGCTTTGATTAATATTTGGAAAAGAATGACAAAAACATGTTGCTCCAGCCCACACTTCAGGACTAATAAATTAGCCTGGGAAGTTCATAAGCGTTTCTGGAACTCCTGGTACCAACTGTTGCTATACCATGCCCTCAGCACAGGCACTGCAATTCTGTATTTCCAGAAAGGGGGGCAGTTGTAAAGCACATCTGTGAGGTTAAAGGGAAAAGGCGTAAGTTTGTATTTGGGATACGCTGGAGGTTAACGCTTTTAAAGTAATTCAGGCAGCTTATCCTTCCTTTTCCTCCTTCCACTACGATGTCTAACATATCTCCATGTGTCTGCGTGCGCACACATTCTATGTACGGATTTTTCATTCCTTGAAGCATTTTAAGCAGACCGCAGCTCAACTAGCGATCGCTCCCCCTCCTACTGAACGCTACAGTTGCTCTTCAGTCTCTCCAGAGGACGCAGCAAACTTCCCTCCGTCAGGCTAAACTCAAACAGATGCTGCTTGCTCAGAACACCAGGAAAAACACGGTGACCCTTTCTACTGAACTCAGAATTTGGTTTGCAAGGCCAGAGTGCTGGCTGTTTTCTGCTGGTGGTGTGGGAGAGAGGGGAAGTCTCAAGCAGCGCCATGAAGAGCCTAATGCTGAAAACATTGGGAAAAAGACCCATGAACGGAAGGGACGGGTACCAAGAACCCGAAGCCAGCTGAGGAGCAGGACGGCACTGCAGCTTGTGCCTCGGTGAGAGGGTAGAGACAGCAAGAAGAGCTGCTGGCGTACGACAATAACCAATGACGCCAACGTCCATCAACCCTTAGAGCGCACTGATGCTTTTCAGATTAATCCTCTGTTTTTAAAACAGTTTCTCTAGAGCAAGATCTGTTGTATAAACTTACGCTGGTTACTTTCCTCTTGATGTTCTCCAGGAGATGTTCCTGGCCTCGGATGAAGTACGGATGCTGGAATTCAGTATCATCTTTCTCTGGCTTCACCAATCCTCCCTGCTCAATGTGGACAACCTTTCGAAAGCCATCTGAAAATCAAAGGGTAGATAATTGGAGAAAAGCTTAACAGGCGAAATGTGAACCTGAGGAAGCAGAAACTAGCCCAAGTTACCCTTGTTCACTTAAACACCCCGTGCTCTATCACTGCGATATTGCTTTCTAACCAACCTCATCCTAAAAACGCTGTGTGGAATGAGAAACCCTTCCTTAGAGCAGGCACGATGGCGTTGGGTTGACGGTTGGACTAGTGATCCTAGAGGTCTTTTCCAACCTCAATGATTCTATGATTCTATTCTATGATTCTTAAATTGACAGACATTTGGACAGAGGCTTACGCTGATCCTCTCTACACGGTCTGAACAGCAAGTGGTAGGGGTCCTCTCCAGCCACCACATCCTTCCCCGGCCGCTGCTTCTCCCCAGGCCACAGGCTACCTGCCTTGAGCAACAGCTTGACGCAGGTGGCTGAAAGAGCGGGATCCACTTCTACATCCCAGAGCTGTTTGAAAAACACCTTTTGCCGCTCTTGCAAGGCCAGCTTGTGCTGACGTTTGCCCGATAGCACGTGTCAGCAAGAAGAAAGGCTGAAATTACCGGCACTAAACCAAGAGCCTCAAATGGACGTCACCATTTCCTGACAAAAGCCCCTCGTTCGCAGGGAACTGCCCTGTTACGTGAGCGAACGGCACCTGGCCTTGCCTCTTCCATGCAGAGCAAGGCGAGGAGAGACATGTACTTCAACAAAGCTTTTATTTCAAGAATACCACCAGAGACTCGAGCATCTAGCACGCACTCCAGGCAATCCCAGAGGGCTTAGGTTTTATTTATTCGGCGAATAGAATGGTTTCTGAGAGCAATACACGATGCAGATAAAGCACCAGTGTCTATCATCACACGTACTAATGAAAATAGGGACACTTCGGAGACAAAACCACGCAAGTGTCCATCAGCATGCAACGGGAGAGGAGTTATTTCTGCATTTAATTGAACTCCCGAGCCCCTCTGTTCTCCATTTCAGTGCCTTCTCGCTGCAGCACGTGCTACCTTACCCTACAAGCCCACGACGCAGAACTTTTAAACTGTGTAAAAAAAAAAAAAAAAAAAAAAAAAAAAAAGAAACCCAACAGGGCAGGAACCTAAATTCTGAGACCCAATGTAAAAGTCAGATTTGGTGGTTCTCAGAGTGATGCTGAGGCTTTTTGCGGGGAAGGGGAAGGGTGGTCAGAGATGGGTTCTCTTGTTGGCCTTTGTGTCTCGCTGGTTTTCATCTTGCACATCCTGCAGCGCTTCTTTATTCTGCTCTTCACCATCACCCTGCACGTCCGAAGTCCACAGTGTCAGATTACCACGTAACATCTGCGTGATAAGAGTAGAGTCCTTACAGCTTTCTTCACTCAGTGCATCCAGCACTGCCACAGCAGCATCGAAAGCTGCTTTCGCCAACCTGCCGCCACGATCAGGAGAATGAAGAATTTCGTAGTAGAATACAGAGAAGTTGAGCACAAGTCCTAAGCAGATGGGATGTGTCGGCGGGAGTCCTGTGTGGACTATTGGAGCTGGCTCGCCTATAATGAATCTGCACATTCCAGGCACCCTGATCCTTAACCTGAAAATAAGGAGCAATTTTCTTATAGCCAAGGAGACCCCAAGGCACGGAAGGTAAATAAAGGACTTCCCAAAGGCTTCAGAGCCTGTCCAGAAAACTTCTTCCTAAACGAGCTGCACCACACTACTAGGACAGAGCTGACAACCTCTGCGAACAGGGTCAGTTGTCCTGAAGCAGACGTTCCAGTTACCGATCTACTCACCTTTATACTAAAGCTCCAAATTCCTTTTTTTAACAGGCTACTCCACCATAAGAAATATAAGTCCATATAGCTTTTCTTGTTCTAATATACGATGATTAAACCCATCCTGACTCCAAACAATTCCCCAGCACCACTGCGACAAGCACCACTTCTGAGTGGGGCAGCTGACACGGCTGAGGGACGGGATGTCATCCAAAGGGACCTGGGCAGGCTGGAGAGGTGGGCCTGTGCGAACCTCATGAGGTTCAACAAGGCCAAGTGCAAGGTCCTGCACCTGGGTCGGGCCAGCCCCTGATATCGATACAGGCTGGGGGACGAGGGGATGGAGAGCAGCCCCGCGGAGAAGGACTTGGGGGTACTGGTGGATGACAAGCTGGACATGAGCCAGCAGTGTGCGCTCGCAGCCCAGAAGGCCAACCGTATCCTGGGCTGCATCCCCAGCAGCGTGGCCAGCAGGTCGAGGGAGGGGATTCTGCCCCTCTGCTCTGCTCTGGTGAGGCCTCACCTGGAGCCCTGCGTCCAGCTCTGGAGCCCTCAGCACAAGAAGGACATGGAGCTGTTGGAGCGGGTCCAGAAGAGGGACATGGAAACGATCTGAGGGCTGGAGCACCTCTGCTCCGAGGCCAGGCTGAGAGAGTTGGGGCTGTTCAGCCTGGAGAAGAGAAGGCCCCGGGGAGACCTTAGTGCGGCCTTGCAGTGCTTCAAGGGGGCCTCGAGGAAAGATGGGGACAGGCTTTTTAGCAAGGCCTGTGGTGACAGGACAAGGGGTGATGGGTTTAAACTAAAGGAGGGCAGATTTAGGCT
>VYZW01040876.1:0-26039 GCA_013401315.1 Balaeniceps rex | reverse complement strand
GAAGGACATGGAGGTGCTGGAGCGTGGGCAGAGAAGGGCAACGAAGCTGGGGAAGGGTCTGGAGCACAAGTGCTGTGAGGAGCGGCTGAGGGAGCTGGGGTTGTTCAGCCTGGAGAAGAGGAGGCTGAGGGGAGACCTCATCGCCCTCTACAACTGCCTGAGAGGAGGGTGCAGCGAGGTGGGGGTCGGTCTCTTCTGCCAAGGAACAAGCGATGGGACGAGAGGCAACGGCCTCAAGTTGTGCCAGGGGAGGTTTAGATTGGCTATTGGGGAAAACTTCTTCACGGAGAGGGTTGTCGAGGCCTGGCACAGGCTGCCCAGGGCAGTGGTGGAGTCCCCATCCCTGGAGGTATTTAAAAGCCGGGCAGACGAGGCGCTTAGGGCCATGGTTTAGTGGTGGACAGGGACGGTTGGACTCGATGATCTTAAAGGCCTTTTCCAACCAAATGATTCTGTGATTCTATGATTCTTCCCGCAGCGACGCAACCTCCTGGAGAGGGTGACGGTGCAATTCCTCTGCTGCACGGGGAAGGGCACGGCACGCTGGAAAGTGCTTCCTCAACAGTTCAGGCAGAAGTTACGCACCAAAGTCTTCAGATGTACTTAAAACACCTAAAAGGCACTCAAGAACCGAGTGGAGCGCATCAAAGTATTTTTGGACCTCAGCATTTCTGTAAACCGCTAGGATAAATCAAGAGAGTTATTTAAGTTGCTCAGAACACAGCTGTGGTTAAGGAAAAAAAAAAAGCTTCCTGCACTTGCAGCAGAAAGTGATTTAGAGAAATTACACGATATTGTAGTGATATTAGCCAGTTTTCGGTTATTCAAGTGATCCTTAAAAACTAAAGGCCCCGGTCACGAAGCACAGAATGTGCCCCACAGCTATTCAAAGAGCCGGTGTTGAAAGGTAATGAAAATGTCATCCTTTCTAATAACATCGGAATGCTCTCTGCAGCCCACATCTGGAGCATTAAAGTTAATCCCTGACATAACCTCCACGTGAGAGGTGTATGAAAGGCATCCTTTATGCCGCTGCCTATCACGGGAACCTGCGGCCAAAACGTAAATGCAGATCTGTGTGCGCGGGGAGGAAGCCGAGCAGACTGCCGTGAAGCAACGTCTCGGGATAATCCCAGAACGTTCCTGCTAGCTGGCAGGAAAGAGCAGCTACGCACGCACCCATCAATCTCGGAGCGTTTACACAGCCAGGCAGTTCTCGGTTTCCTTGCACATCCGAAGGGTGAGAGGAGGATTAAGCAGCGTAAGTTGGGAAAAGCGGGAAGAGGGGAGCATGGAGAAAAAGAATATTGCTTGGTTAGTGGAGGGCAGGGAACCGGGAGCAGGGAGGTACTCGGTCAGAACAGCGAAAGCTTCGGGCAGTCCTCGATTCACGTACCGAAGGGACCCAACCTGAAACACCAACTCATTTTGCTCGTGCAGCAGCAACAGGAGCAGAGCTGTCCCTAGACAAGATTTCCATCGCAGCTCGCAGCAGATGACTTTTTTGCCTGCGGGTGTGCCCAGAAAGGTGACCAAGGCTCTGCACACGCCATGAAACACTGGTTCTGGAGAATTTCGTAACCCTCACTCAGGTTCTGCAGGGATCATAGAATCATAGAATCACAGAATGCTTTGGGTGGGAAGGGCCCTTTCGAGGCCATCCAGCCCAACCCCCTGCAGGGAGCAGGGACATCTTTAACCAGATCAGGTTGCTCAGAGCCCCATCCAACCTGACCTGGAATGTTTCCAGGGATGGGGCCTCCACCACCTCTCTGGGATCCACAGCCTGAAAGCCAGCTCAGAGGCACTCGTCCTGTTACGGGACCATTCACCCAGCCAGGACAACGAACTTCAAATTTCCCTGTGAACAGGTAACACAATTACGCTGAACACGGAGCCATTTGAGAAAAACGCAACAGTAACTGCGCAGCTGTACTATAAACAAGCAAGTCCCAATAAATACGTGTCGAAAATCACGTTCCATTTCGGGTATCTTTTTCTTTCCTACGTGTCCTTTAGCAATCCCCGTTCTTCAANGGAGCGTTTACACAGCCAGGCAGTTCTCGGTTTCCTTGCACATCCGAAGGGTGAGAGGAGGATTAAGCAGCGTAAGTTGGGAAAAGCGGGAAGAGGGGAGCATGGAGAAAAAGAATATTGCTTGGTTAGTGGAGGGCAGGGAACCGGGAGCAGGGAGGTACTCGGTCAGAACAGCGAAAGCTTCGGGCAGTCCTCGATTCACGTACCGAAGGGACCCAACCTGAAACACCAACTCATTTTGCTCGTGCAGCAGCAACAGGAGCAGAGCTGTCCCTAGACAAGATTTCCATCGCAGCTCGCAGCAGATGACTTTTTTGCCTGCGGGTGTGCCCAGAAAGGTGACCAAGGCTCTGCACACGCCATGAAACACTGGTTCTGGAGAATTTCGTAACCCTCACTCAGGTTCTGCAGGGATCATAGAATCATAGAATCACAGAATGCTTTGGGTGGGAAGGGCCCTTTCGAGGCCATCCAGCCCAACCCCCTGCAGGGAGCAGGGACATCTTTAACCAGATCAGGTTGCTCAGAGCCCCATCCAACCTGACCTGGAATGTTTCCAGGGATGGGGCCTCCACCACCTCTCTGGGATCCACAGCCTGAAAGCCAGCTCAGAGGCACTCGTCCTGTTACGGGACCATTCACCCAGCCAGGACAACGAACTTCAAATTTCCCTGTGAACAGGTAACACAATTACGCTGAACACGGAGCCATTTGAGAAAAACGCAACAGTAACTGCGCAGCTGTACTATAAACAAGCAAGTCCCAATAAATACGTGTCGAAAATCACGTTCCATTTCGGGTATCTTTTTCTTTCCTACGTGTCCTTTAGCAATCCCCGTTCTTCAAGCAAACAGGACAAGCGGCGTAGGGACAAACTCTGAGTTTACTTTCAACTTTGGACGTATGTCTGCCATGTCACTCCACTCTAAAATAAAGCGAAATCCTCGAACTGCCAGCAATCACAAGCTAAGAAATCCCTTTCATAGTTCAAGTAAACCAAAGCCTCTGTAACACAGACTGGGAAGAACAGGATCAACGTTAAAAACCAGATTAAGCATAGAAAAGAAGTTAGAAACACCTGAACGTGGAAGTTACATTTACTCATTTTCTCGTGCAAGACGTGAAGCCTAGCTTCATGTCACCTCCATACTGCATCACGCTATCACGGTAGTGTCACAGAACATGTAAGAAGGACCCAAAAGTCTGGTCGAGGGCAGGAATTGAGAACCCAACTCTTGAGGTCTTTAAAAAAAAAAAAATCTCAGTTCCATTTCTGATCAGAACACATTTTTTCCCCGGAAATACTGAACCACTTGGGAAAGGTGTTGTTAGAAGGAAGTTTCAGCCCTCTCTTAGCTTGGTCTCGGAGATTTATTCCTTCTTTTTCCCCCCTTTTTAAGGGAACACCTTATCGCTCAGCTGTGCTTCTCTCCGATCACCTAGTTCTGTCCCAGCTCTTCTGTCCCTGCTAGGGAAAGGGGGAGCCGACACCCGGGATAATGTTATTCCCCTTGCCCTCCCCTGCGCTTTTAACATTACGTACAGCAAGAGGGAGCAGACCAGACAGCTCGCTTTCTTCTTCTTATTCCCCAGTTACAACAGCGCCAGTTGGAGAGGCAGCCCGTACCTTATTTTACAAGCTAATGCTCGCGCTGATCCTATTCCAAAGCATTCCAGGACACGCGAGTACTAAAGGCACCTGCAGACACGTGCTTTGGAGGGAACCATCACCCTCCTCCCTCCAAACGCAGGTCAGACGTGGTGACAGGACAGGGAAGAGAAGTGCAGGGGGAAAGGCCACTGCTCGAGCGGGGAAGCATCGCCGCTGAAGGAGCCTGTCCTTCTGCAGGGTGACCTCCCGCCCCTGCCTGCAGGCAGGAGCTGAGCCTTCCTACCTGGCAGGCAAAACAGCTGCTTCTCCTGTCCTCCAGCACAAGAAACAGCAAGCAAGGTGAAAAGCACCGATGAGCGATATCCTGGAGGTGTCCGGCCGTCCCGTGTCTACTCACACGTAAGTAGCCCAATGACACCCTTGTTCTCCCAGCAGGATTTGGTATTTTGGGCACATCTCCTCAACCGTGATGGGAAATGGAGTATTGCCTAACCTCTGGGAACTCTTGACCCTTCGTCCTCTCTTAGGACGAGAGGAAACGGCCTCAAGTTGCGTCAGGGGAGGTTTAGGTTGGATATTAGGAAAAATTTCTTTACTGAAAGAGCGGTCAAGCATTGGAACAGGCTGCCCAGAGAGGTGGTGGAGTCCCCATCCCTGGAGGTGCTCAAAAAACGTGTAGACATGGCACTTTGGGACATGGTTTAGCAGGCATGGTGCTGTGGGGTTGGCAGTTGGACTGGATGATCTTAGAGGTCTTTTCCAACCTTAACGATTCTGTTCTGTTCTCAGAGAGCTATGCAAGCAGGTGCCACTTCCCACGTACACATGCGCATAAGTAAAAAAACCAACAAACCAAAAAAATCCAAACCAAACCAAACCCAGAAGACAAGAAAAGGTCAGGTTAAACCAACTGAATTTTCTTCCAGGACAGGGTAGCAAGATTTATCGATAGAAAAGCAGCAGACATCTCAACCAACGCATGACATCCTCAAAGCAGGAAAATCTGCAAGATGAAACTGATGTAATACGGGCGTAAAGCCAACAGAAACAGCCTTATTTAGGGAGCAGTTAGCAAAAAATATTGCGGTGCTGTGTGTAAGAGCGTGGGCCTGGTCCTATTCAGCACCTTCATTAATGGCACGAAGGACTGAGTAGAGCATGTTTGCCAAAGTGGCTGATGAAACAGGGCTGGGAAGAGCTGCAGGTACGCTGAAAGACACGACTGCGATTCAAGGTGGTTTTGACAAGAGGAATGAAAGTCCCTCCTGACGCATACAAGGTACAACTCTGAGGCAGGAATAAAACCAAACATGGGAGGGAAAACCACCGGGTAGACAGCAGCCGAACAGAAGATGATCCGAACGCTGTAGCGGATCGTGAGCTGAACACAGAACTCAATGTCACACTGCTGAGGAAAAGACCGATGCCGTAACGGGATATCACAAAAGTATCGCCTTCGAGACACACGAATTACTCTTTTTGTTCTAGCCAGGGATACGCCCAACGTTGGCCACTGCGCTTCAACAAAGAGATGGAACAAAGTCAGTTCAGAAAGGAATGCAAATGATTAAAGGCTGGAAAACAACCTACAAGAATTAAAAAACCAGGCTGTTTACTCTAAAAAAAAAAAAAGAAAAAAGGACTGAGGGAAGGTATCAAGTTTTCAAAGACACAAAGATACAAAGGCTGATGCAAAGGGAGAAGGAATAAATCTCTTTAATATCCATAGCAGATAGGAAAGAAGCGGAGGATTTAAACTGTAGCTGGGAAGGTTTGGGTTAGACATTCAGCAGTCACCTCCACTGCTCCGCTATCCTTCCGCTAAAAGCATTTCCTTGACCAACTTAGGGAATCTGGATTACTGGAGGCCTGGAAAAAACAGGTTGGATGCAAAGTCATCAGGAACAACACAGAGGTAGCTGATCCTGCCTTGAAGCAGAGGATTGGACTAAATGATTGCGAGGTCCCTCCAGCCTCACTCTGCTAAGATTCTATGGATTTTTTTTTTTTAATAATTGCTGTTTAAAAGAGCAAGTTCAGACAATGCCTGCTCTGCGTGATGCTGGCAGCAACGTCCCCTCAAGAAAGTGAGTAGAAAATGGACACGCTGTCGCATGTGGTGGTCCCGTCTCACTGGAAGCGTTCCAGAGGAGGTTCCCCTTTGTGACACAGGATGGCGAAGAGCGCCGTCGCAAACGTTAATGATGGGCGAACACAAGGAAGGCAGTCAGAACTCCTGCCTAATAATCAGGAAATATCAAGATAAAAGAAGCCTAGAGTCCGAAGGTCTTTATATCTAGCGGAAGTTTTCATTTTTAGAAGTTGTTATTCCCTTCAGCAGAGGCCAAGCTTAAAACTAGCGCTTGGTCCCCCAAAAACCGAGTGATTGCAAAGCTCGCAAATGCTCCCAACTCGGTGAAATGTCCCCTACATTAAACCTGGGCAGAAGAGGGGAACCTTATTTCAGGATGAACTTTACCCTTTGCACTCCGAGCCGCCCAGAAGATACTTACACATATTGAGCTGCCGTACAAAGCTGGCCATGTTGTTATGTTTGAAGTACTTCGGAAGCACCTCCTTGGCAAATTGGCCTTGGTCAAACACATGGAAGCTGTTTCCACTCTGTCAAAAAACAAAACAAAACAAAACATTATCAGCCACCGTTACACAGAAAGAGAGAAGCCCACCCGCCCTTTCGTTTCACAAATATAAATTCTGCGTCGCTGTGGGCGAGATCGGTAACGGCCCCATCTCTTGGAGTCCCTTTGCTGTAGGGAAGGGACAGTTTATGAGCTTGGTTTGAGGCTGTTAGCATCTGACCAACGCAAGCTGCCATGAACGCAGCTCAGAGGGACCTCAACCGCATCCCTCAGCCCCTGATGCAGTTGGCGTTTCGCACGTCCCTGCATCTCAGCTGAGCCCGGTAACCGCTCACAGGAGCACCCTCAGCCAGCGGGGGCTGCACCCCATTTCCTTGCGCTCGGCCCAGAAGAAGAACACGCTTCTGCCGGTTATCAGGAATGGGCAGGCAGCCGGTAACTCTTTACGCTGCGATCAAGCTGCTAATGTAGAAGAACCAGCAGAGCACAACTCCCCAGAGACTTAAAAAAAAACAACCCAGGAGGTTAAGCAGGTGACAAAGATTAAACCTCAGTTTGCACCACTGCAAATCTATTAATTGCCCAACTTGTCCCAATTAACTTGTTTTTGTATCTACAGCAACCGCCAACGATCTTCCGAGCAAATTAAAACAACCAGGCTAGCCTGACTTTAAACATCAACACCTGCAAGCACACGAAGACAAGCCCGTGTCCTGCCAGCCTCAGGCAGCTCGCCGTGCCCACGCAGACGAGGTCCAGAGCGGCTGAAAGCACCACGCGCCGCTGCTGGCAGAGCGAGCGCAGCACCGACTAACAAGTCCTAATTCTACACTGCGACTGACAAACATCTTCTACATGTTGATTTAAAACGGAGGAATAGGCAGGAGACAGGAGGAAGCGTTCCTGCCCCTCTAAACCCCGAGGTACGTCTGCTGTCGGATTTTGGAAAACGAGTTATCACCAACAGAACAGTGCGTGCCAAGAATAACCAGTTATTTTGGCTACTAGAACTATCTTGACTAGTAGTCGGGATCACGTTTCAGGCACTTAGCTTTCAGGTCTGTGGTGCCGTTTTATCAAGCATGGTTTCTATTACCTTTCTGGCACGCCGAGCAGGAATTCTACTGTCGACCTAAGCATCTGCAAAACAGCAAGAGGAGGGATTTTCATTCTGGCAACGCGACACAAGAACTCCGAATGCATTTTACAACCCGGATTTTTTTCCATGACTCCCGATCCATCCACCTGCTAATATCATCCCACGTACCACCAGCACACAGCGCTGGCAGGAGCGCCAAGCCCGACAAGAGACTGACAAGTCATCGCACGGCCACGAAGCCATCAGACTTCTTTGTTCAAAAGCGAAGCGGCAGGGCCAGGCCAGACCACCCACCCGACAGGAGAGGGATGGTGCCTCCAGAACTCCAAAGTCCCCCCTGATTCGCAAGAGTGACTCAACGAAAGCACCTGACCAAGCCGGGGCTGCTGCTTCAACATCAAACTCGGTTATGCTGCACAAGGTCAGAAGAGCCCCCTCGCCCGTTACGGCGCTGAGCACCAAGGCGAACACAAAACCACGAGGGCTCTGCAAACTCCAGTCCAGGCTGAACACGACGAGCATCTGCAGGTGGCCTCCAGGTCCCAGCAAGAACCTCCGGGGAAAAGAGGCCGAGGTCTTCTGAACTGCCTTAAGAGTATCAGACCAAATACCCACGAGACTTGATTTTCAGACAGGCACGTCTTACGTTTAAAGTTACCGGGCAAATTCAACGTAGCATTAATCCTAAAGAGTTAAGACTACTGAAAAAACCCCTCAGACTTTGAAAGACTCTGCCTGCCAATAACAAAACCAGGTAAGGGTTTATTAAAAGTTGACACTTTGGGCTTTTTGGTCCATGGATGAGTTTCTTTACTCCTTCAGAGGATTCACCTGTGTTTGAGTATTTGTTTTCATTAAGGTCCTTTACTCCTTATTCAATATTTATGAGTACTTGGAGCTGATTCTAATAGCAAAAAATGCAGTAGAAAGACGGCAAGGAAGGAAGGAAGCGCGCAGTAGCCATCTCCCTTAAAGGTGGCAACCCAAAATGAAGAAAACATCTTTAGGCACCCATTCCAAGCCTTTTCGTTTTGCTGGAGTTGCTCCACTCAAGAATTCTTGCTTTTTTGCCCCCTAAAATAATGAAACTCGCTGGTGGTCTCCTCTGTGTGTGCTCCCCAGCACTACAGCCATTCGCTGTACGTCGCCGCATCCAAAATACTCTGCTCCCTTTATCTACGTCCAGATCCCCCAACCTGCCTCCCCGCCTAACTCCGCTCCTGCCCAGCCCTGCCAATCTTCCCAGTTTAGCTGTTCCACAGGAGTCTATCCACGCGGCTAACAAGCGTAACAGATTTTTTCCTCTGTTTTCACAGAAGGATGGCTTTTATGTCCATCAACTTCAAGGAGTTCCACCCAAGCCTCAACGCAGTGCCTGTTCCTGCCAAGGAAGGGGAGAAGAAGAGGGACCTCAAGTCAGGCTCTCAGCCTTCAGATCTCATGCTATCAGAAGCACCACATGGGTGATTTTCTTCATAACGCTGTTTGAGATTCATCCTAAAATTTGTATTTTTAACACTGTACCACTTAAGCATTTCCCTCTGCAATTCTTAGAAATACTCCCGTTTCCAGACTGTTTGTGGCCGGCTTACGCACATTTTCTTGCACTCTCACCAACCACCTTTTGCTTAACCAGCTCTTAGAATCTTAGAATCATTTGGTTGGAAAAGCCCTTTAAGATCATCGAGTCCAACCGTCCCTGCCCACCACTAAACCATGGCCCTAAGCACCTCGTCTGCCCGGCTTTTAAATCCCTCCAGGGATGGGGACTCCACCACTGCCCTGGGCAGCCTGTGCCAGGCCTCGACAACCCTCTCCGTGAAGAAGTTTTCCCCAATAGCCAATCTAAACCTCCCCTGGCACAACTTGAGGCCGTTGCCTCTCGTCCCATCGCTTGTTCCTTGGCAGAAGAGACCGACCCCCACCTCGCTGCACCCTCCTCTCAGGCAGTTGTAGAGGGCGATGAGGTCTCCCCTCAGCCTCCTCTTCTCCAGGCTGAACAACCCCAGCTCCCTCAGCCGCTCCTCACAGCACTTGTGCTCCAGACCCTTCCCCAGCTTTGTTGCCCTTCTCTGGACATGCTCCAGCACCTCCATGTCCTTCTTGTACTGACGGGCTCTTCTCCCACCCTGGGGTTAGTCCAATGCCAACCGGCACGCACACACGCCCAACACATGGCTACCGTTGCTTAGAGCGGCTGCTGCTGCAAAGTGGTAGAAGACTTGGGAGTAAGCTGGAAGGGCAGAAGTGTAAGAGGCTTACAGGAAAACCAACCCAAATTAAATTGTCTGCAAGCGACAGGATTATTTGCACAGTTAGGACTAAATCAACCCTGCACAGGCGTTAACCAAATTCTGCCTCATTTCTATTATCCCAGTTCTCAAGGTCGTCTGGTTTCTTCTGCAGGGCATCCCAAATCTTTGCTGTGTTAACAAAGCCCAACAGTGTTCTGTGAAAATTTTCTCAACACACCTTCTGTGCCAAAGTCATTACAAAAACCACATTCAAAAAGACTGTTCCAAGATTTCATCTTTGAGCAGCTCTGCCATGACCGCTCTCCAGACTGGAGCGACCTTCTGAAAACTAACCGTTGTCTCTACTTTAGCCAGTCCCTCCCCCACAATTCGGGTATTAATCCTCGTCTTCTCCACTTTCACCCATGTGGCAGAGTATCAAACACTTTGCAGAAGTCCAGACACATTAGATCTGCCCCAATTCCTTTATCCAGAAA
Source organism: Balaeniceps rex (assembly GCA_013401315.1). Classification (NCBI taxonomy): domain Eukaryota; kingdom Metazoa; phylum Chordata; class Aves; order Pelecaniformes; family Balaenicipitidae; genus Balaeniceps; species Balaeniceps rex. The sequence continues at coordinate 15,960 of VYZW01040876.1, read as the reverse complement.
AGGATTTCATGTCCAGAGGAGAGGTGAGGAGGTACAACCCGGTTTTGGTAAATCTATGTTGTATTTTATCCCATTTCCATTTACTTCTATGGCTTTAGTTATTCTCCTCTTCAGAATCATTTCCGAAGCACTTCAAACCATCAAGGTCAGACTATAGTTAGTCATCAACGCTCCTCTTAAAAGCAAATAGCTTCTAGAAATGAGGTGAAGCATCTTCCTTGGGGTGACTGCTTACGTTGGCAGAAAGGGGTCGAGGGGCCTCCTGTTCAAAACCCCACTTCTCCCTCACTGTTACAGGATGCAAACACAAGGATCTCCGCTCCCTGGACTGGGAGAAGTCCCCCCCGAGCTGAAATTCGCCTGTTGGTCACCTGCTCGCTTTGCCGGCTGGAACCACACTCGGTGTTAATGATGTGACCCAAAGGGACAGCGCGGGAGTTGGACCATTTCCCAGCAGTTATCAGCGTTTGTTGAAAGGGAAGAAACAACGCAGGCAGATCTCTTCACAAGGTAGTGCAAAAGTTCTGACAGTAAATGAAACACAGGTTATCTTGCGTAATTTTGGTATACTTTCATCTTGACGCGTTCCAAGTCTAGTTCAGACAGCATCAAACATTTTAGCACCGATCAGGTTGTTTTGTCAAAAGCCTCAGCTCTCCCTAAGAGGGGGACAACGTGAAGTCAAAATGACTCATGTAACACTAGACATGATCAACGTGTTGGCCAGCACCACGCTCACTCCCAGTCTAGACGGGCTCTGACCACCCACTGCATACTCCAGGTCTCCACATCTGCACTGGCACCCTTCCGCTCTTCCCATTCCCCTCCCGCAAAGCCTCGCAGGCTTGAGACGCCGTTTATTCTTCTGGCGGACAAAAAAAGGAGGTGCCCCCAAAGGATTTTCTGAAACTGATGCTGGGGAAGGAAAGCCAGTTGATTAGGGGAAGTGGCTGCGTTTAGGCTTGGTGTAGGAAAGTCACCGTCCTAGTCCAGGCGGTGCTTGTAAGCCACCGCACACTGCTTGCTTCCCTCCCTGCTGCCTACACATGCTCTGCAGCGGGACGCTAACTGAAACCCTCAGTGACCTTTCCCGAATTAAGATTGCAGAGGGGCACTTGTGTTCAGCAAACATCTTTTCACCTTGTTTACAGCAGTAATGGTACTTCTGTAATGCAAGAAACTGCTCCAACTCTGTTGTTAATCAGTTCTTGATGGCTGAATGGCTGAGGCCAAAAGTTACAGAACCGGACTGGGGATGAAGGCTGTAGGTCCTTTCACATACGGTTACAAGCAGAGCTATGAAAACGTTAAAGCTGGCCGCAGGCGAAGGCCCCTTTGCAGCCCCCTCCCTTCAGAAGCATCGCGAGCCTCCGGCCCCAGAGCTGCCCCGAACCCTCGCAGCCCCTCCAGCTCCTGACACAGTCCTGCACTTTCAGAGGTTTCACACCAAAATTTCACGCTGTACCTTCTGCTCCTTCCCCCAGACCATGTTATTTGCTATCTGCGACGACGAACTGAACGTCCAGAGTAATCTTTTACCGTGCCTGTTCTCGCTGCCCCTCTCTGAACAGTCAGGTTTTCCTCTTCACCACCTTCAAGTGAATCCCCCAGGAACGGTTGGGCACAGCTTCACCGGCGCAGCAGCCGCGAGCAGCAGCATTCAGAACAGCAATCCGTCCAAAAACCAGCGACTGAAAAGCTATCGTCTCCTCCGACTGACAATCCTGATCATCCGGCTTCTGCCTTTCCATCCTCCACGCTACACGTGGAACTTAAAGACGCTGGACCGTATACATTTAAGTACTCGCAGGCATTCCCTCCTCCCCGTCAAACTAATCTGAGGAATCCCGTCGCTATCTGTCCTGTTGCTAACCATCACCCCTTCCAGCTCCTCTGCAGGTAACAGGCCAGAAATAACACGGCACGACAGTTTTCCATCTATCGCCATGGGTAGGCAGGCCCCAGGTTGCAAACTTCTAAAGAACTGGTGAAGTTATTTCAAATATTCCTCATTTCTGATTAATGTCCTGCTGAACATAAAGTTTTTTCAAAAATAATAGAAAATCAGAAAGTTTAAAAAAAATGCTGCAGTCATGCCCAGGTGAGGTGGAAGCTCGGATAACCGTGATCGCTCTGAGGGCCAACACCAAGCCGGCTTCGGCTCAGAGCACCACAGAATCTGGGTCGCTCACCACTGCATCGAGACAGAAAGCAAATCTCATTTCTAAAGTATAACTCAAGATCTCCTACCTATTTGTACATGCAGTTTATAAGAGACCTAAGCCTGTGAAATAAGCAGGAAAAGCCAGGAAAATATTGACTTTACAGCAACAAATAAAAGGTTCAATACTATTTCCCAACAGCTGACATGCCAGACCCGTTTTGCAAATGGAAATACCGATCCCTGCGGTGCAAGCGTCACCGCACGGCGAAATCATCCAGACGGGAGGGACAGCAGCAAAACCATGACACAGCATAAAACCCCAAGTAATGCTATCGCAGTCTTACGAAGTCACGCCAGAAAATGAAATCCTTACAAAACGAAAGCTGATCAACCGTGGCAGATATTAAAAAAAATAAAAAGGGATGACGATATTAGTGTTTATTTTTAAAAACTTAATGTTCAAATTTGTGAGACTAGGATGAGAGTCGACAATTCTCCAACTCCAGTTTAAATCTGATCATTAAAATTATGAAAACCTTTACAGCTATCAGCTGAGATATTAAAAAAAAAAATAACCCAAGGAAAAAAAAAACCACAACAGGGACTTTCTGGCTCCACCACTGTTGAAAGCAAGATTAACCCCATGAAATTCTCTTACGTCCCAGCAATGAAGATGGACTAGACGTTCCTCATGCCTCTGCAACAATAGTGGCTTTGTTTAAGCCTTGGAAACCCAGGAATTAGAAAAATTTACCTGTTTCTTTCACCTTCCACCCTGAAGATGAGTCATGTTATGAAGCAGCACTGTTCTGGACTGATTCACAGCACTCCAGCTCCAGGACAGCCATCTTTTATTTAAAAACATTTGGACCCAGACGCACAGCAGGCTGCGGGGCTCCAGCCTGCGAGCGGGACGACTCGCTGCCTGTTTCACTCGGGTACCACCTTACCGATCTTAAAATGCCGCGTGTGATGTGCCAGGGCTCAGGCTTTGCTTCACGGGCAGCTCAGCCCTTAGACAAGCGGTACTCGGCCACCTCGATGCCGGTCGGGGCCTCGGGGTCGGATGGACATGGACTTCCCAGACGGATGCGGCTGGAGGCAGCTTGCTTTCCCCGGCTCCTCGTGGCCTTCATAGACCAGGCGTCCTGGTTGCTGCTGGAGGTGCCGCCGAGCCCAGGTCGTGGAAGCAGCTCGGGGAGTGCTCCTGCAAATGGATGTGCTGGGAGGGGAGGGAGAGGGAAGAAGGAAGCCATCTCCAGCAAAAGGACCACCAAAAGGACCACCAACGGGACGGAACAAACCCTTTCACTAGCACCGCAAAAGCACAGACTAGACGACCGCAGCCTCGGGCACCAGTGCCAGCGTGGCAGGATCCAAACTGGCTCAGGAGCTTTCATCCCTTCGGGTTACTCGGCGTTTGTACACGTCAAGTGCCAACTAAGAAGCTCGACCAAAGCAAAGCACCTGGAGGCTTACGTAGCAGCGCACTTGCTGCCTGCCTAAAGCAGCCAGAGCCGACGGAATGGGATTCCCTGGGCTTCTCAAGGGACGTACGGACAATTCCAGAGATGTTTGCATCATGGCTCGCAGGGGACAAGGCTGACACCTCCTGCACCATGGCCTGCTCCCAACACCCAGCTCAGAAGCACAGGACTGGTGGCTTCCCAGGAGGTGCAGCTACAACTGCCAGGGGCCAGCGAGGAAGAGAAGGCTGAGGAGAAGAGACCCTGGTCCAAGGCCAAGGGTGAGACTTCCCAAGGAGGGCTGGAAGCAGAGGGAGCGTAACTGCGGGTTCTGGTTCCTGTTCCAGGGGTTGCTCACATATTAATAAGCATTTGGATAAAACGCGTGGTGCTGGGGCCAGAGAAGACTCACAGTTTGCCAGGTGTCATGAATCCCACTCCAAAACACGTATTCCTCCTGCTCCAAACACAGCAGCTTCTGTGAGAAACTCAGCCTTGTTAAACTCAGCTCCTGGAGCCCAGCGCTAGCTGCTCTGCCTCCCCACAACAAAAGCAGTTGGTCGTGCTGGCCCTGGCTGCGCAGAAGACCTGGGGGTCCTGGCAGGCAGAGCCGAGCGTGCTGGCAGCGTGCCCTTGCAAGAGGCAAGGGGCCGACAGCACCCTGGGCTGCACGAACCAACAACCTGGGCAGGACAGGAGCGCAGGGAATTATCGATTATCCCCCTCTCCGCAGCACCCGCTCAGTAATGCCTGGACAGCGTGTAGAGTCTGGGGCCCCAATGCCACAGAGACACGGATAAACTGGAGCAAATTCAGCAGAAGGTCTCCAGGGTGGCGATGGGGCTGCAGCTCTTGCCTGGAAGGGGAGGCTTGTTCAGCCCGGGGAAGAGACCGCTTCGGGGCGTCGGGGAGCGGCAAGGACCAGCAGCTCTGCAAGGGAAGGAGGGACAGGAGCAGAGCGCAGCCGTAAGGCAGGCACAAGCGGGGACCTCACCTGCAAGGTGCCAGGATACAGAGGAGTGAGTTTGGGTCAGGATCAGAGCAACCTGGTCTGGCTCCAAAGCAGATCCTGCTTTGAGCTGGAGCTGGGACTAGAGACCACCTGAAGTCCCTTCTCACCTAAGTTATTCCTCGATCTAAGTGTTTTGTCTAGTAAGTTTTAACTGGGAGCAGTTCCCCAGCACAGTTACATGTGCAGCCCCACAACCCTGCGTCGGTACAAACACCGCTTTGAGCAGACATGCTGACTTAAAGCAAAATGAACTGGCCTCGTTTTCCAGTAGATATGAGTGTTGAAAGACACACCTCTTAGCACACAAAAAACGAACCTTTCTGCTATCAGCACCTGACCGGCTCTTTAGAAGACGCCCTTCGTACACAGCGAAAAGGGGGAGACCCACCTGCCAACCGCAGCACGGCTGCCGGCCGCAGCGTTGGGCTGAGCAGCGTTCGTACCCAGCTGCGCTGAAGATGGTCGGGAAGTCGCTAGACCCAAGCAGCAAGAACCAAAGTGACACAATCAGAAGTATCCCCCCACATGCTAACTGCCAAGTTTAGCACAGTTACAATTTCATAAGAACTAATCCGGAGCCGAACCGTGTCCAGGTGTACCTGCACTGGGGCTACCAAGGCACTGGCCGCGTCCGCAGTGAAAGCCAGCCTTCGCGTGACCTTCCGCACAACTCATCGGTACGGTACCTCGGGTGACTGCGCCTGCAGCTAGGCACAGGACGCCGTCCTGCTACAGCCGCTTGAGAGGCAAGGCCACACAGCGACGCCTGTCCTTGCTAATACTCACATACTTTTGGCTAGAAATACAAAAATTCAGCGTGTAAAGTCGATACCAACCGTGGCAGCAGAAGCAGGGCATTCTGATGAAGGAACCGGAGGTCCTGGATCCGAGGTACTTGCCATGGCTGGCACGGCCGGTTAGCGCGCTAGCTGGGGTCTATGCACATCATCATGTTTAGTTTCAGGACGGGAAAAGGCAGGATAAGCAGAACCTCTGCATTAGTGTGCTGTAACCAAAAATTTGTCCTCCCACCCCTTCCCCTTGAGCTCAGCTGTATGCGCCCATCACCGTGCACAGACCATGATGCTCCACAGATTCCTCTCACTTTCTTCTCCAAGACCTGACCTAACTCACTAATTCAGCAAGAAAAACCTTACAGCGGTTTCCTGTGAGGCCACAGAATCAGGACCACAGAATATCTCAAGTGGGAAGAGAGCCACAAGGAGCCGAACCGGTTCATAGCCCATCCGATAAGCGCTGGAGACAGGACAAGGAGGGGCTGATCATTACACTGGCTCGGCTGCTCCAGAAACCACACCGCTACAATCACTGTACTTCAGTAACCCAGACTGCATGCGACAAACCCAGACCTCCGTGGCCATGTGTTTGCCTCTGCAAGAAACAGTTTACAGACTCTTCATGCCACATTTGGGAACCAAGTCATGTAATTCTAGGAAAGAAATTCTCCTCCCCTACCACTGCACAGAAAGAGCACGTGCTGGTGTTGATCGTGCGTCAGCTACGTTCAGTCATGGCACTGTTTCCAGCTTCAGCGCCATGGAAAGAGAATCTGCTCCAGTCCCAAAATCTAACCAAGTCACCATTCCCAGCACGGGGATTTGCAACTTGACTTTTTGAAGACTGACTTTCCATAAAGCTCACCTACAGCACTCTTAGAGGCCCGTCACCGCCTGGGCTCTGACCACATTCCTCTTGGGTGCACAGAACGGCGCGGAGGAGACGAGCTTTAGCTTACAAGAAAAAACCCAAACAAATCAGCAAGGTGCTGACAACCTCACATACAAGGGGACTTACTGCTAGCAAACCTCCAGTTTGCCAAGAGTTCAGACACCAGCAGAGCAGGAAGGAAGTTTTCTGACAGATGGTTAAAAGCACGCTCCACCAGAAAATCGCTGTCGCTTGCACAGCACCAGCAGAACCAAGGTCAAAGCTGCCGATCAACACTACGCCTTTTTCCAGCACCTACAGACAAGCCACCTACTGAACACAGCAGTCAAAGATCAATTTTTTTTGTTGTTCACTGTAACACTGTTTCTTCAGCTTACCGGCCCTGTTCTGCTCAAGCGTGGCAGAGCATCACCGGCTCCGGCTACACACAGTCTTCCTGGGAAGGCAAGAATGAGAAATCCTGCAACGGACGAGCTAGGAGAGTGGGAGGTAATAAATCAGTGTCTTGCTTATCCGCGCAGCGCAGGACGAGAAGAGACCTTGTGGGCGACCAGGTTCAGCCCCAAGCTATCGCAGGGGACTGCAGCATTGACACACTTATTCCAACTCCATCTTGAAACTTCTTTTTTGGTGCCCCAAGGCCTTCTAGAGCGCAGACCCAGGACCCTCCTTATTTTTCCCTTCCAATTTTTTGTTAAGGGAAGTTCATACTCACACGATCCAGCTCATTCAGGCTTTACCTTTTTCCAGCCGTTGTTCTGCTGGGCTGAGGACTCATAACTTTCAGACCATGGTTTCATATTGCTAAACTACATCGAAGTATCAGCTGAAGGTATTCAGGCAGCACCACTGCTTGCTCCCGACTCAAACGCAGCGCTGCCAAAACCCAGCTGGTTTCTGGGGACCACGCTGTGAACCAGATCAGGTGACTGAGCTCGCACATGCACACACGTAAAAAAAGCATAAAAGTGGGGGTTTGGTTTTGAAGCAGGAAAAGCACCCTGATCAAATTTGTGAGAAAGAAACAACTAGGTGCGGGCATAACTAACGAATTCCCAGAAGACAGCAAAAATCACCTACTTGCATGACTTTGCATTTCCACACGAGCGGGTCATACCACTGCGAATTGCAGCTTTTTCAGGACTTCCTCCAGTCTCCCTGCAAGATAAGGCTCTTATCTCCTCTCAGCGACACGGACGCCTTCCTACTTTATTCATTTCACTTCACACAGATGCTCCTTTTTTATGCCAACATCGTTAAAAAAACCTACAGCAACAGACCCCAAGAACCTTGGGGAGCCCAGCTCGTAACCTCACCTAAAACTTAACAAAAGTATTTTCAAACAACACGCTTCCCTTCTTCATTGCTGGCTCTTCGCTTGCTTTGCTATCTTGTGTTAGTCCTCACCTGCCTATGGGTAACGCATTTTCTGTGCAGCAGTTAGTGGAGTCGGGTAGATTAGAGCTTTGAGCGGAGCAAAGATATCCGCACTTCTATTTACAAAACATATTAAAGGTAAGAGAAAATGCAGCCTGTGAAAAATACATTGCTAATGGGGAAAAAAAAAAGACAAAGAAGGAACTCAGGCGTATACAAAGGGATTTAAAATTAGCTATTCACCAGTCTTCATAACCAAAAGTGAAAGCACGCTGTGCTGGGAGCAGTATCACAAGAACTGAAATCCTCTTGGGCTAGACCAGGGAGTCCTAAACCTAGAAAAAGGCAAGGAATAATCACTCCTTTGTGGGTCAAAAGAGAAATTTTCATTGAGCGAGGCTGAGAAAATTCCTCAGCCTCTGTAATCAAGAATACGGGGCCGGAGGATGTACCAAATGGTACAGAGGGACCTGCAGCAGACTCTCTTTATCCGGTAATTGGTATAATTACTAGGGGATCCAACAGAGTTAGATTTTTAGGTTCCACAGCACATCAACTACTGAAGTAATTTATTTGTGTTAATCACCAGTTATAACCAACATTTTAGCATTCCGTGCTCTCAGCACCAAGTGCCCACACGCAGAGTTGACAGCGCTGTTCCTCTTCGATGAACGAAATGCAGAAAAACGGGGAAAACTGTTGACGCCTACCGGCATAAAGTTTCTTCCAAGCTCTGCTTCAAGCTGACCCAACCCGACTGCACTGCTTTGATCAGCCACTGCAGCCAAGGCCACCACACAAAACAGACCACGTTCTAGTTCGCACAATTTACCTGAATCTCTCTCCTGCTCCCCAGGTTCAACGAGGCACAAGGAACTAAGGCACGACTCGCCGCTGGCACCGGGAGAGCGGGCTGCTCTGCCTCCCCGGCGCCCTGTCGTGCACACCTGCGCTGACCCCAGCCAGCAGCGGCTCCCACCGAACACCTCCGTGAGCAGCCTTAACCCTAATACAGCAGAAAACGAAGAAAATCAGGTATTAGCGTGTTAAGGCGGTCCATAAAAGCGTCTAACAAGAACCAGAGTCAGTGCAAGCACGGGGCAGGATCCTGCAAGCAAAACCGAGCAATCCCATAGCAGAAGCACGTGGTTAGATCCTAAGCAGCCGCTTAGGAAGGAAACGAAGTGCCTGACAGGAACGAGCGTGGAGCAAGACGGTGCAGGATCACTGCTACGCAGCCTTCACCCAAAAAACTTTGCTGTACTGGAAAACTGCTCCTCGAAGCGGTCCAAGAGCTCCTGTGCCGTTTGGGAAAAGGACAAGCAATGCCATCTGTATTCAAAAAGTTGGCAAAATTATTTAAACAGGGGAAAGTCACGGTCGAGGCAGCAACCTGGAAGGCCTAGGTTTCAGAGGACAGTTTCTGAATACTCGGTTTTGCAATGCGTCAGCAGATTACCTTCCCAAAGCCAGTTCCAAGCAGCATTTAGAGCAGCTCCGGGTTTTTGGCTGCCAGCACTCTTCAGCTCTAAGTAGAGGTTTTCCATTAAGTGCTACCTCTTGAAGCTCTTAGTAAGTCCCTTACTTTAACCTCCTACCTAACACTGCACCTTCACCTTGTGATTCTAACTGAATCTTCTAGCCTGACTGAGATTAAAAACCCTCCAACCTTTAGAGGCTGACATTCTTGAATTTAAATTCAACCCGAAATCCAACACGATTACAGCTATCATTGCCCCATAAAAATGCGCACTTTATTTTGATCGCCATGCCTACCGGAGTAAGTTTTATTTTGAAGTTCCACTGCAAACACAGAATTTGAAAATCAGTAATTCAAACATAAAAGCTCTGAACAATGGTTGAATTTTATTTTATTAAAAGCCCAACGCCTTATTTAACAAACCCTCACCCCATCTACTAGACCGGATCAACTTCCCCTTCCAAACCCATGAAAGTTGCTATTATCTGTGCACGTGAGGGATTAAACACAAGATAAAACCTCACATTTCCCCCGTTCACTGCTTGGCAGCTATAAACCCTTCCTCTTCCCGATTCGGCGATTTTCAGTTCCCTTTCACAGACCATAAATCAGAAGTCTTTCGAAGCGTGCTGGTATTGTAATTCTTCTGCACATTCCTCATTTCCAGCTGTATGTTCCGATTTTCCACACAATACCTCACCAAAGCAGTACCTTGCCTTGAGATAACGCTGGTGTTGAGAGCAGCAGGAAGGTAAGTGGTGTCTCCTGCACAGCAAGAGTTAAGCCACCAGGAACCCTGTTCTTGAAGGACCCAACCGGTGACAGACAGTTTCAGCAAAGAGCAATTTTCCTAGCGCAGGCAAGGACCTCGGCACTGACCTCATGAGAGCTGTCCTCGAATTTGGCAAGCTGTGCAGAAAGCGGGTACATGTTTACGGGCAAAACAAGCTGCTGATGAGGTTATTCCGTGCACTCTGCTCCCCTCCACTGTCCAAGAGCCATCAGACTGAAACTCGACTGCATGGAAACCGCACCTCACTCATACTCTGCCTAAGATCGGTGTGCTGCGGAGGGCTTGCCGTTCCACGTGTGGTTGCTTTCCAAGTTTGAGTCACCCCCTCAAACAGTCCAGCCAGCTCTCTAGCTCTAAATCAGGGCAAGCCTCGGGGTCACTTATATGCTCGTTATTGGTCTGGACGGTAACGTCCACAGCCTTGCTGGAGCACCCCGTGTCTCACCACAAGTACTTTCCTGTACTGGAATCCGGGCTTCTGCTGCAGCGGAAATGGGTCCACGGGGTTTGCCGGCAGCGGGTGGTTTCATTCAGACTGCAGGCTGACCCAAGGACTGATGCTCAGGCTCCACAAACCTAAGATCAGTATATCCTAAATTCAGGCTTAAGACTTGGACAAGAGTGACTGTCTGGGTAGGAGACCAAATTTCACAGCTTCCTCCTAACTCTCCCTGTCAGGAGCATCTTCGTGCTCTCCCACGCCCTCCCTCCCCACCTCTCTTGTCCCTGTTCCCCAAGTGCAGAGAACCGAGCTGATGGCTCGGAACCTGACGCTCCCTTCTAGACGAGCAACGTAACAGCAAAGTGTCGGTGGCTGGTTTCCCCACGCCTGTATCCCTTCCCTCTGACCGGGGATGCTCTGACGGCACGACTTCACAAGATGCAGGGCCAGCCAAAAAACCAGGTTAACGGCTGCAAGAAAAGGGAGGTCTCGCTCCGTCCCCCATTTACCTTTCGCTATTTGCAGCCCCCAGGACCCCTCTGAACCGGCACGGCTCTTTCACCTCAGCAGGCGGAACAGGCTCAGCAGAGGGTCCAGCGATCACAAGGTGGACAGGACAACGTGGGCAGAGCGGGAGAGAATACACCTCTCCCCACCTTGCCTGCACCCTCCTGCAGCAAGGGGGTGACGAGGGGTCTCGAGGGGTGACGCTGCACGCCACAGCTTGTGATTTATGGACTCACCACCCCCAAGGGGAGGCCCCGACCCTGCCCGCTCTCGAGCAGGCGTCTGTTTGCCTCTTCACTGAGGTGATTTAACTTAGGAGGGGCCAAAACTACCACGGGACCCGCTGTATCTAACCACTGCGAGGTGAACGCGGCCGTCTCGCAGACCTTCACCGTAAGGCACAGTTTCACAGGCAGCCGTGCCAATCCAGCGCCCTGCTGACGCCGGGGAGTGGCCCTGACCCACCTTTGCTGGCCCTAACGCCCACCCAAGCCCACAGCATGTTGGTCCATGGAAGTAAAAGCAAAACTGTTTTTCTGTCACTTTAGCTCCCTCGGGATCCAGATGAGACTCAGGGTGCCACGAGGGAAGAGGAGAGCATCCGATCACCAGCAGACAGCGTGAGGTGTCACAAAGATGAGCCAAAGACACAGCCAAGACACCGCCACTGGAGCGGGCACAGCTTCTGTCCCCTGCCCTCCTGGCTCTGGCACTTCTCTGAGCTTTCCACAAGCTCACTTCACCAGGAACAGGACAAGTGCTAGAGCTAGCACAAGGCAAGCAGGCGGGGAAGGTTCAGCGTTAACCCAAGAGCTGCCTACCGAGGCAGAAGAGAGGTCTATGCGCGACAGCAGCCAACAGAAGACGGAGCAGGAGCTTCTCTTGGAACAGAGCAAATGCAGTGCTGCTTCCCCAGAGCATCTCCCGGCCTCCAGAGATTCACAAACCGTCCATCCTCCAACTAACTCAATTTAAACAGGCGGCTGCTACCAGCAAAGGTTGTCCCCCTCTTCCTACCAACCCCAGGTACACTTCCCCATTACCTCCAGCAGTCACGTGGCAGCAGGATGTATCGCTAAAACTCACCAGTTCAACAGAAAAAATATCTGGGGGGGGAAAAAACCCCAACCTGTGGAGGACAAAAAGCTGAACCACCTCGCCGAGGCCCCACGATCGCTAGCAGAGATGCAAAGAGGGTGGCAGGGGCAGGTCTGCACTCTTTGGCAGCAGCTAACTCCTAGTCAAGGCGAGTGCACGCCTTGGAGAGGGAGGTGAATGTAGCAAATAACGTCAAAAATAAACTAGTCTTCCATTAGTCATGTTATCTGTATCCCAAATACACTTCAACTTGGTTGTTTCAATGGAGAAATCTGCTGCAGAGCTAACAAGACCTCCGTCCCATGTCAGACTAAGGTCCGGAGAGACAAGATGCCACCTCACACGCACGCTTGGGGAACAGCCTAAGCAAGACAACATCGACTTTCCCTAACAAACTTACACCAGCAAACAGCAGTTTTGGTACTTCTGAGGGCAGAAATTACATCCAGATGCTGTGTTTTATAAGAAAACAATCCATCCTTCTTGAACTCTTTTCAAATTCTTCTATGGTTTTGGCCTGCGCACCATCATTGTGGGGAGCGATTACACAATCTGTGAGCGACGTTAGGAGATATCTGCCTTTTAAACTCGCTGCCCAGCAATTCAGCTGGGTGCCATCTCATCTTTGTACGAGAGCAGCACTGACTGATTTGAAACAATGAGGAAAAGGCCTTTCTATCTGCGTGCCCTTTGGAAAATCCAGCTCAGCAGGCTGCCCGAGGCCGAGAGCAGAGGCTTTGGCGAGAGCGCAGGAGCAGCGCGAGCAGACCGGGGTACTTTCCCACACCACTTTTGGCCTCTGTCATCAGCAAATCCGAAAGTCTCTAAACGGAAAGTGGCAATGTTACACTTGAGGAAACAGGCTGAGGCAGGGCAGAAAGCCGGCCGTCCCAGCGCCTGATGTTGAGGACATGATGAACGCCTAAAGGCCACCCGGCCTCCCCGCCTTGCCGCGACTACACCCGGGGGGAGGTTGGAATCATTAATGGTAGCGGTAGGGATGAGAGAAGTTTCCAAGATGAGAAAGTTATAAAAAACCCCAAGTGTGTCAAGGAATCACAAATGAAATTTGAACACTTTACCTTCAACAGAAGTCAAATTAGAAGTGATATATTTAAAAAAGTGTGTTCTGCTTCTTTATCTCCCCCTTATGTTTATTTTCCTGCTTTCTACTGAGATGATTTCTCCTCGAACACACATAAAAGATCCCTTTTCTCACTGCGGGCACTTAGAGATCCATATTCCTGAACCCCTACAGCTCATTTCTTCCATTTATTATTAAAGGAAATTGAAAGAAAGGAATTAAACACCATAAGCTGAGAATAATCAACTACTGATTACCCAAGTAAGCTTGAGGATAATCAACTACTTTGTTTCTGTATCACGGTCTGTATTAACAAAAAAACCCCAAAAAGAAGTCTTCCCTACTTAGGGGAAGACCCAATCTTCCCACAGGTTCTCACAGATTCCGTCGACTCACAGAACATTTACTTTCAACACCAGGAATAACAAGGAGCTCAGATGCCCGACGCAGTCATTCCACACAAGCAGAACCCTGCTTCTGAAGCGAAGATCATCAGGATCTAAGACTTAACAATACATTTTAAGAGCTGTATCCATCCAGACCATGCTTCCTTAGCTCTTGCCAAGACCTAGAAGGTTTGTCCATCTACCAACAGTCTAAAAGAGTTAAAAAAAAAAAAAATCTATTTATCAGACTGGCAAAGCTGCTTTGGAATAAAGTTTCGATCCGGGCTGAAGCTCAGCGCTCCGACTGTCCAAGCTCTCGCACTGCTCTCCGTGCACGCTGTCAGCCCACAGCAAACACGCAGTAACTAAGGGCAGTTTATCACTCAGTGAAGAAAGCAGGAGATTGCACGTTTAGCACAGGCCAAGAACACGTACCTGGGCAGCTACTGCAAAGCAACCTTGCCCAGCACGCCGCTTCGTTAGAGGCAAAACCAGTGTACGAATCTCTCTTTCTCACCTTTTCACTCTCACCCACCAGCAGCAGCTCGCTTGCCCCCGCGGTGGGCTAGGACAGCTCTGGGTAACCACGTTACAAGCCAAAACGCTCCCGATGAGCAATAACCCCCAAGAAGAGCGGGCAGCAAACTGCCGAAGGGATGGAAGGGAGCAGTCAGGAACTCCTCTGGCCAGCCTCGACACCAACACCTCTTTCCTTCTCCACTCGGGACGCTTGCAAAAATCTTTTGGGCAAGGAGAAATGTAAAGACGTAGGTAACTTTCTTTACCTGTCGACATAAGCAAAGCATACGTACCTATTTGCAAAAGCATGCCGATTTGCATACAGACACTAATTCCACGGATGTGACTCCGCACTCCCAGTGGCACAGCTTCACTTAAACACCGTCCAACCGGCGAATCTGTCTGCATTCAGAGCCCCAAAGTTTTCACAGCACCCCCAGGCCATCTCTCGCAGCCACCCCCAGGAGGAAGGCGACGTGCCTCTGCAGTGCAGCTCCCAAACACGCAGGGAACGGGGTAATGCCAGTCATCCCCTGCCCCTAAATGCAATTTCTCACAGCATTTCAGCAACACACAAAGGCATACAAACCCATTAAAGACACGGCGTTAAATCTTTGTTTGCTCTAGCAATGGGACGAGGGGTTTGTTCAGAGGCGATGACTTGCAAAGTTAAGAGCAATGCAATATCTGCAGCAAACAGACAGCGCAGCTCTTTCATCTCATTACTGCCACATTGAGTCAGATAAGCAAACAGTTCGAGTTGGTGGAGAGCAGCTACGATCAAGGGTTACAAAAAAAACCATTCCCAGCGTGTTTATGCTTTTATTTTGGTCCTTATCTTTCACGTGCCATTATCTCCAACAGCAGTTCCACTTGTCTTAGCTCCTCATGCCCATGTGAAGTCAAAGCTCTGTACAACTCTTACCAATATTACAGCATTTCTCTTCCCTCAATAGCTTTGGTAGCAAACACCTGACCTGCGGGCGAAGCGAGGCGATAGGGCAAGACAGCGCATGGAGTAATTGAGTATTCACAAAAACTTATTTCTACTTAACTGCTCGCTCTGCCAGGTTAAGAACCAAACAGCAAGAAAACTTCTTCCATTTGATTTCAGGTAAACAGGGCAGATGTAACTGCCTCCGAAAAACAGCCCGCGGCATTTGGCTCCGGATTCTATGCTCTTTCAAACGAAACTGAAACTTCCCCGAGCGGCTACAAAAGATGGAAAAGGGGGACTTGCACAACTGCTGCAACCACGAATCAGGCCAGTGCCTTAGAAATGTGCCAGGAAAACGGCACAGGCTGTACTGCAGCCGTTATCGTGACACGGCTAAACGCCGTAGAGCATCCCCTACCATGGAAACAGTTAGAGGAGCGGCTGGACGCTGTTTTTTTTTTTTCCCTCGAGTACACGGGATAGCTCATTTCCCCCTGAGGTATTGAGGCGCTGGGGTAATGAGGTTGCAAGGGCGGGATAATCAGTGCGGAAAGAGGCAGCACCTCTAATTAGGAGCGGGCAAGAGCGACTGCAAGGCCTGGAGAGTCACAGGAACCCGCTCCGATGTTGTGACACACCGGTAAAGAGTGAGG
Source organism: Balaeniceps rex (assembly GCA_013401315.1). Taxonomy (NCBI): domain Eukaryota; kingdom Metazoa; phylum Chordata; class Aves; order Pelecaniformes; family Balaenicipitidae; genus Balaeniceps; species Balaeniceps rex. The sequence goes on along the minus strand of VYZW01040876.1, from coordinate 353 downwards.
CCCAAGCCCGCGGCTGGGAAAGTCGCTCCGGAGCCCGGGGGAGGCCGCGGACACGCCTGGGCCCGAGGGCTCAGGGCCCGGCTGCCGTCAGCGGGCGGCCGCCCGCTGACGGGAACCGGGACCCGGGGCCTCGGCCGCGTCGTCCCCTCACCGGGACTCACCGGGCTCCAGCAGATGAGCGAGTCGGTGTCGGGATCCTCCACCAGGGTCCACAGCTTGGTGAGGAAAGCGGGCACGTTACTGCCGCCGGGGCCGGTGCCCACCGCCGCCGCGCCAGGCCCTTCCATGGCGGCGGCGGCCACCGCCGCTGCGCCCTCAGGGCCCGGTTGCAGGCCCCGGGGCAGGCCGCAGCG
>VYZW01040875.1:7787-30845 GCA_013401315.1 Balaeniceps rex | reverse complement strand
ACTTTAAGTGGATAAAGGTCTGGCTGGTATGCTGTAGTTAAGATATTGTTATATCTGCTTAAAAATCTTTTTCATTAAAAATCCTCTTCCATTATCTACTGTTTTGTTTTCATATTTGAACCAACCATTTCTCAAATAAGCCAGTATTTTCAGTATTGAAACAGAGTCACAGTTACAGAGGAGAAATATGTTTGGACTCCATTATTTCTCCACATAAATTTGGAAGAGGAAATCCAAGACATATTGGCTTGATTTGAAACTCGAGTGTTCATCTGATAAAATGTTCATAGCACTCCTGCTGAAATCAAGTTATACCGATGAGCCTAATGGCAGATCTGTCTTTAATGTTATATTTCCCAAGTTATTGGTAGTACAGCACTTTTTTAATAGATGAAAAGGTGAATTGCTTTGCTTTGTTAAGTTTTTATTCATAAAAGTCGGTTAAGGTTGGGGAAGGCTTTCATCTTTATTAAAGAAAGTGAATATGAGTCACGGATCATAAGATTAAAATACAGTGATAAAAAGTTGATAGTAGTTTCTCTGAGCAAAGAGAAAATACAGTATGAAATTAACTAAAATATTCCAAAATGCCTAAATGACTTAGGAACCTAAAGTCAGTGTCTAAATGTATGTAATTATCTTGGATTCTATATATCTGGAAAACAAGAATTCTCACTTTTTGCTGTTGGTCTCTTAATAGTCATTCTGGATTCCCTGAATGGGATTCATCTCCTCTTCCTTAAACATCTACATTGAATCTGAATTAATCAAGCAGGGCTCCCTTTATAGTTGGTAGAGAATAATAGGCACTCTCAGGGTGCAGTTTATCTGACCTACTTCAGATGCCTATTTTAGGATAAGAGGAATTGTGACCTAGAAGCGCCTATTTCTCTCCTTTGACTACTCAGGAGCCTAAAGTGATTAGCTCAGGTGCAGGCATTCACACTCTCAATGTGTACATTTAGCCAAATGAATTCCTCCTTTTTTCTGTGTGATTTATATCTTAGGGAATTTTACATACCAGAATACAGTTCCATACTTTGCCTGCTTTTTCTTCATGAAAAATATGTATCTGTGCAAAAACGTTTCTTAGTTAGCACTTGTGTTAGTGCTTAAGCTTTCACCTTATTACCAGAAATATACTTAATTTGCAAAGGGATAAAATATAGCTATATAGAATCATAGAATGCTTTGGGTTGGAAGGGACCTTTAGAGGTCATCAAGTCCAACCCCCCTGCAGTGAGCAGGGACATCTTCAACTAGATCAAGTTGCTCAGAGCCCCGTCCAACCTGACCTTAAAGGTTTCTAGCGATGGGGCCTCCACTACCTCTCTAGGCAACCTGTTCCAGTGCTTCACCACCCTCATTGTAAAAAATTTCTTCCTTATATCTAGTCTAAATCTACCCTCCTTTAGTTCAAAACCATTACTCCATTACTTCCATATTTCTTCCAGTGAACAAAAAATCTTAAAAGAAAATGTAAGATATGGGACCTCAAAGACCACATGACATTATAAGTTAACATTAATACATATAGACTAAGCACTCAGCTGCAGGTTTTCCTGGAGGCGATAATGAAGGATTAGCTCTCTTTCAACCGACTCCCCATTATCTTTCTTAGCTCTGGTTCCCAAAAGTCACATGCCAAAGGCTATATTAAGAGCAAATCCCATAAAAAAAAAAAAAAAAGAACAGCAGGGGAGAATGTACCTATCTTGTGGGGAGCTCTACTTGCATATTTTTCACTCGTCAAGTGATGTGATGGAGTTGTGGTCTCCTCTCACTCTGACTGACACAGCAGGAAGGGGCACCTGTGGTGCCCTTTCACTTCAACCTGCAGCTGTTCCTAGGAAGCTCTGGAAGAAAAAGCCAGAACAGGGAGGTGAGCACTGTTTTAGTGAAGAAATAAAAGTAACTAGGTACTTTTTCTTGTGTCTTTCCTCATACACATACCAATGTTTATCTCCTACTTTTCACTGTTCCACCTGGTGTTTTAAAACTGTTTGCATGTAACATGACAGAAGTAAGCCAGAGAAGCAGACACAGCAATGAACTTCTGATGCAGGATGCACTACCTGTGTCAAGCAGCATGTTTTATCAATTATTTGGCAGCTTTTACAACTGACTGACTATCCTGAGGAAGAAGATCTCTGACAGAACTTTGCGTATGGGGTTTTAAATTTACTGAACATCGTTACTTAGTCAATACCTAAGTTCAAAGTAATCTATTAATTAAAAAAAGCAAGCAGACCTAGAAGACTTGTATAATTCAGGAATGTTATGCCAAAGATTTCAAACAATGATAGCCTGCTTTTTGGAGCCTTTTCTTTCAAATGATTTTTATCCTTTCTTTTTAATAATTTCTATCTAATTTTCAGATGTCTTTCTCCCTTTTCTCATTTCCAGTTTCTTTCCCTCTGCTCAGTTCCACCTGCTTGCTGGAAGGACATGCTTAGGCTTGTCTGTGTTACTCCCATGGCTTACTGACTCTTGATTATATATTGAATGAGATCTGGGCACAGGACAATCTTTTCCACCCAGCCTTGGTTTCCGTGGAAAGGAAAGCATGATACGTGAACTGAGTGGGAGCCACGGCGCTCTCCAAGAGTTCAGTCTACACCCAGAATTTCCTATTACAGAAATGTATGCGACCAGCTAACAGACAGAAGCAGCGGAGAACAATCTGCACCTTCTTCCAAGAAATTTTTTTTTTTTTTTCAATTTCCTCTTTATTTACTGCTTGCAGCTAATGCTTAGACCCTTCAGGCCATTTAGCTGTGATACGCATTGGTACTTAATTTTTGTTTTGAAAGGACTTGTTATATCCAATCTGTATTTGTTTGGGAAAGGTAAATACTGCAGCTTTTTTTGAAGACAACTATATAGTCTTATTGCTTTATTATCTGCCCCTAGAATGAAATAGAATAAGTGTTTATGTGTTTTCTTCTTTTCTAATACAATTATATTTGTTGAAAAATGTTACACTGTTTCAATCATAAATAAAATAGCATAATTCAAAATTCTTTGTTATTCATAATACAATGTATGCATATGCATTGTTTCTGTAAGTTTTTCTGAGATCAGAGGTTTTAGGTATAAAAAGGCCAAAATACTCTATCTGTTAAAAGTAAATAACCTAAATCTGAGGTTGAAGATTTATTTTTCCCTGAAATCATGAATAATAACCTGTAAATATAGTATAGGATTTTTATATGTACTTATGGAATAATTGCCTGCACCTTTCAGGAAGAGTACTAGCAGGACATGTTCCTCTGGAGCGTCATCCTTAGGAGCCTTCCTTTTCTCATCTCTGATTCCTACTAATTGAATCCTTAAGGATATATACCCATCTTCTCCTTGTTTCCTCTTTGAAGCTTTGAGCTAGATTCCATAGACTTAAGGGGTAGTAATCAGCACATACAAAGTCAAATAGGTGACCAGTTAAAGTGTTTGCCCTCAGGGACTGATAATGGGGCCAAACTGTTTTTATTAATGCTGTGTAGGATGAGATGAGTGTACTCTAAGGAGATAACACCAAATATGGGGGAGCAGCCAATATGGGAAGGCAAGGCTGTCCCAAGAGGGACCTGGACAGGACTAGTAGTCCAATGTTGATTCTAGTTCCAGTTAAACAGAAAACTGCTTATTTGAGAAGTAGAAGAAAAATGTTATCATTTGCTTCTAGTATACATATTGCCTTGGGAAACAGCATTTTTGTGAATAATCAGGAAACAGTGGCCAGTGGTTAAATGTGTTTGAGGTGAGCCTCTGTCATTTTTTTGCCTCCTGAGTTTGTGAGCCTCCTGCTCACATGAAGGTGCTGGTAGATGTGGTCAAGCCAATTTTTGACCAATCTCAAAGACGAGCCTAAATATCCACAAAAAAAAGTTAGAGCAATTCTTGGAGATGAGTTGGTGACCAAAATCTTAGTTGAAAAGGCTTATCAAGCCTAGCCATTCAATTACACTAATCCTTAGGAAATTCTTTTAATGAGGTAATTATTACTATTATAAACTGGGGAAAAAATCTGCGTGCAAAGTTGGAGGCAATATAATCAATAATGAAACCTGCATCCTGCCTCTTTTTTTAATCAGTGTTGAAACTCAAGGGAAAGAATAAAGCAGTATCAGTAACTATATATCAAACGCACTGCTAAATATCATTATTCCTGGCCAAACTCATGCTGCTGTTTTTCTATTTAGATATTTGTTCTATGACTAATTGGACAGCTAATTTAATGTCTTTATAAATGAGATAATTTAGGATGTCTTCTTACTGCTTAGAATCAATAAAAAATAAAACCACTTTTCTTCTTTTAATTGAACTAATTAAATACCTCACCATTTTACCTCAAATGCTAAAGAAACAAAATACTTTAGGGCATAACTTCCTATATCTTCCCTTTTTTATGAATAACGAATTGTTAATTTGTATATTGCTTCTTAGATTTTTTCCATTGTATTTGTATTTTTTATTTCTTAACAGCTTCTTTGGAACTTCATCAGTCTTTAAAAAAAGATATTGCATTTGCCAAAGATATTGCATTTGTCCTCATTGAAAAGATGACATCCAGTTTCTGTACCATTGCATACAGTTATTCCATTCCAAATTCGTGACTTTGTGTCTGCCTTTAGTAAATTTTACGAGGTTCCTGTCAGTCCATTTTTCTAGTCTGTCCAGGTCCCTCTGAGTAGCAGCCTTGACTTCCCATATTGGCTGCTCCCACAAATTTGGTGTTATCTCCTTGGAGTACACTCATCCCATCCTATACAGCATTAATAAAAACAGTTTGGCCCCATTATCAGTCCCTGAGGGAAACACTTTAAGTAGTCATCTGTTCGACTTTGTACCTGTTGATTACTACCCCTTAAGTCTTATTGCCAGTCAGCTATTATCCATGCCACCAGAAATATCATCATAGAAGGCTATGAATTTACTGAAGCACAATTTGTTCTTTGCAAATCCATGCTGACTGTTCCAAGTCACCTTCTTGTCCTTCATGTGCCTGAAAATGGCTTTTAGAAAGATTTGCTCCATCACTTTCCCAGGGACTGAGGTGAGGCTTACTGGCCTGTAGGTAGGTGGCTATGATGTTTACCTATGCATTGGGTTTATATGGCAAGGTTTTGGTAGTGGAGGGGCTGCAGGGGTGGCTTCTGTGAGAAGATGCCAGAAGCTGCCCCCATGTTGTAGAGAGCCACTTCCAGCTAGCTCTAAGACAGACCTGCCACTGGCCAAAGTTGAGCCAATCAGTGACATTGGTAGCACCTCTGTGACAAAATATTTAAGAAAAGGTAAAAAATGCCCTGCAACAACTGAGAGAGAGAGAGGAGTGAGAGTATGTGAGAGAAACAGCCCTATAGATACCAAGGTTAGTGAAGAAGGAGGGGGAAGAGTCACCCCAGGCACCTGAGCAGAATTTCTCCTGCAGCCTGTGAAGACCATGGTGACTCAGACTGTCCCCCTGCAGCCCATGGAGGTCCACGGTGGAGTAGATATCCACCCTGCAGCCTGTGGAGAACCCCACACCGGAGCTGGTGGATATGCCCTGAAGGAAGCTGCAGCCTGTGAAGAGCCCACAATGGACAGGCTCCTGTCAGGAACTGCAGCCCATGGAGAGGAACCCATGCTGGAGCAGATTTTCTGGCAGGACCAGTGGTCTCGTGGGGGACTACGTTGGAGCAGTCCCTTCCTGAAGGACTGCACCCTGTGGAAAGGACCCACGTTGAAGCAGTTCATGAAGGACTGTATCCTGTAGGAAAGACCCCACACTGGAGCAGGGGAAGAATGTGAGGAGGAAGGAGCAGCAGAGACAAAGCACTATGAACTGACTGCAAGCCCCATTCCCCATCCCCCTGTGCTGCTCGGTAGGGGAGAAGGTAGAAGAGTCAGGAGTGAGGCTGAACCCAGGAAGAAGGGACAGGTGGGGGAAGCTGTTTTAAGATTTGTCCTATTTCTCATTATCCTACTCTGATTAATTGGCAATAAACTAAACTAATTTCCTCAGGTTGACTCTGGTTTGCCCATGATGGTAACTGGTAAGTGATCCCCCTGTCCTTGTCTTGACCCATGAGCTTTTTTGTCATATTTTGTCCCCCTGTCCTGTTGAGGAGGGGGAGTGATAGAGCAGCTTGGTAGGCACCTTGATAGGCACCACAACTTTTTCTGAATCAGCAGAAACTTCCCCTAACAACATTGGCCTTTCAGAGATCATCATCTCTGAAAAGTAGTTGCAATGACATTGGCCAGCTCCCTCATCAGCTTTGGATGTATCCCTTCTGGTCCCATGGACATCTGTATGTTCAACTGTTTTAAGTGCTCTCTGATTGTATCTTGCTCTAAGACAAGCAATGCTGCATTCCTGCAGACTCTGCTTGAAGTCTTGGGAAACTGGAAGGCCAGACAACATACCTTACCAGTGAAAAATAAGGCGGGGAGGGGGGGAAATGCTACCTCAACCTTTTCCATGTCCTTGGTCACAAAGTCCCATGCCTTCACATTCATTGTTAATTTCAGCTCCAGCTGAGCATTGGCTTTCCTAACTCCAACTATATGCATTCAAGCAATGTCTCCTGCTTCCACCTTCTGTGTATTTCCTTTCTGAGTTAAAGCTCAGTTCGGTGGTCCTGTTCATCCAGGCTGGCTTTCTGCCATGCTTGCTTGATTTTCTGTCCACTGAAAAAGACTGCTTTTCTGCTCTGAGGAGACTGTTCTTGATGATCAACAAGCTCTCTTGGACCCTGTGCCCTCCAGGGAGGTATCCCATGTAACCCCGCCAAGCAGATCCTTGATTAAGCCATAATCTGCTCACCTGAAGTCCAGCCTTGTGATTCTACTATTTGTCTGGCTTACTTATCTCAAGATCTTAAACTCTATTATCTCACGGTCACTGCAGTCAAGACTTTCCTTGACTTTCATGTCTCTGATCAGTTCTTCCTGTCCAGCCATGTTGCCCTCCCAGCAAATATCACGGTGGTTGAAGTCTCTTATTAAGTACCAGGGCTGGCAATTGTGGTGCTTCTTTGAGGTGGCTAAAGAAGGCTTCATCTACTTCCTCTTCTTGATCAAGCAACCTGTATCAGACATTTAGCAAAACAGCAGAAGTGTTGGTCTGTCCTCTAATCCTTACCATCAGCTCTTGACTGGCTCATCACCTATCCCATGCACTCTAGATGTTCCTTTGCATAGAGTACTAATCCTCATCCTCACTTTCCCTGTCTTTCCTGAAAGCCTGTGTAAGGAAATATCTCCATCTGAGACCTCTAATGTATTAAATTTGGCTTCCAGCTGCCAGTCCAAACAAATATTTCCAGTGTGACCCATATGCCAGGTACACAAAACCACCTCAAATGACAATACGGGCCTGTCTGAGGATAACTGAAATAAGCATTAGATGTATACTGCATTATTTTCTATGCTTTATTAGTTATACTAAATTTTCCATTTACTATTATGGAATTATGGTAGCCTAGACATCATCTCATACATAGACTTCTACATATAAAGACTGAAAAGAAGGTGTCATGAATCCATCTGAGATCTCTACTGTGGACGGCTATCCACATCTAAGTTGAACATCCTAACCTTAGCTAAAGGAGGGAAATAAGCACTTTTTCACCTGCCTATTTTAGTTTCTACATCAGGATGAGATGAATCTCATCAGGATGAGAAATGCACCTCTCTCTTTCGATTACAAAGTGATCTAGCTGATTATGTTTAGCTAGCTCAGCTATGTGTGGCCATATTGCAGATATTTAACTATAGATAAGATTAATTAAACACTGATGTGTTCACAAACACTTGATTTTGTAACAAATTCATAACCTGAGTCCTAAACTATGCCAGTGGCTGGTCTTGTTGGGATGATTTGCCCACTTGAGATTTCTGGCACCTTAATCTGGCAGTTTTCAGACTAAATCTCCATCTGTCATGGCATTTTGTTTGAGTAAAGAATGAAGCATTAAACACAGTTCTGTGCCTTAAAGCTGAAGTTTCAGTAACAAGTAAACAGACAAAGAGAGACTGAGCTATGCCATATGAAATGACAGTCACCTAAAGGTTTAGCATTGATAACAATATTAACAGAGAAAAGTAACTAAACTACCAAAGTCTTTGGACAGAGAATAGATTAAGATGAAGACTGAAACCTTCAGAGCTAGCTTATAACAAAGCAAATGCCTGCAAAATGAAAAATTAACCCAGAAAACTTATTTCTAGTAGACAAAGCGTTGATATGATTCACAAAGGGTTGCATAAAGGGTTGCCACCTTAGCATAGAAAAAGCAAACAAAACAAAACAAAAGTGAATTAGGGTTAAAATCTTTCATTATTAAGCTGTTTCTTCATGGACAACAAGCTGTCCTGCAGTTGTCTAGTTATGAGGAACTTTCCTATCTCTATCTGAAACATGTGGATTCTAGCCATTACTGAGATGGGATCTTCAGGTGATTCTACCAGGAAGTATGGTATCTGTAAAGTGTCAGTAACTGCATTGTGAAAAAAATTTAAAAACCCCCAACAACAAAAAACCAAAACAAAACACCCCACCCATTTGTTCTGGTAATAAACGTGGGTATTATTAATAATAATTTAAAAATTACATCAAGAATAAAAGAGATAATACACGACAGATACATTTAAATTTGAGATTCTGCAGAAGCAGCCTAAGTCCTTATTTATCCAAGTTAACTCTTATCTAGAGGAATATTATGAGACCACATATGAAAGCAGTGAATTGCTAGAGAGGCAATGTTGCCTGAAAGTTGATGATCTAAACCACTTAAGCAGTAGCAAATCTGGTGAGTGACTATTGCCTAAGACAAAATCTCTGTGATGAGACTGAGACATCCAGTTTCTTGCTTAACCAATTCTATGGCACAGTCATTTACAGTTGCATGAAGACAAGCATAGACACAAACTGAAAATTTATGTCTATGATAAAATTATTTGTACTCACATGAAAAACAAATAGCAGAAGACCTCTCAATGGTTTTAAATTGAAGGAGGGTAAACTTAGATTGGACACACAGAAGACATTCTTTATGTTGAGGGTGGTGAGACACTGGCACAGGTTGCCCAGAGAAGTTGTCAATGTCCCATCATTAGAGGTGTTTAAGATCAGGTTGGACGGGGCTTTGAGCAACCTGATCTAGTGAAAGATGTCCCTGCCCATGGCAGGGGGGTTGGATCTTAAAGGTCCCTTCCAACTCAAACCATTCCATGATTCATTTTATGATTCTATGAAAACAAATCAGGGTTTTGTTTTTTTGTTTTTTTGTTTTTTTTTTAATCAAGTCTCTAATATGTTCCTTTATGTTGCAAATATTTGAGATCTTTATGACAAAATTGAGGCCTCATTTCCATTAAAGCTGACCAGTTGTAAGTACACACTTCTGACATAGAGAGGTTAACTAGGTGTTTTTATATGTATGTACCAGCTGTGGTATACTACATGGGAAAAATGAGAAATAACAGAATAAATGATGAAATTATCTGCAAGATCAGCTAGCAAAACAAAAATGCAGTTCTAACTGGTGGATCAAAGGCCTCTTTTGTGACAGATAACATTCTGAAAAGAAATGTATAGAGAATAGAAGAATGAGAGTTTTCTACAGCTGGAAGCATTCCAAACTGATATATTAGGTCATTTTCAATACCCAAGTTAGATTAGTGTTTGCCATAATCCTCAGAAGAAAGAGATACTTCAGAGATATGGTAAAAGAAAAATGACAATGGAACTTTGAGAAACAAAAGACCAAAGCAAATCAAAATTACTAATATGAAGCAGATATTTAACAGCCCTTTTGTCTGAATACTGAAGTTTATCAAAACACAAGGCTAAGGAGATGAGGAAAGAATTACAGATGGGGGATCAAACTCTTCCTATGCCTGCTTTTTCTGCTGGATATAGCACTAGTTACGGATTTAGCCTATAAAGTTTAGGACTGCATAGGAACAAAGAAAATGAATTTGGAACAGCTTGTAGACGCAGACAGAAAGTTTTTCTGGCATCTGAAATTTTAGTGAAAGAAGAACTTTATTGGTGAATAATTTAAAATGAACAGTAAAATACTTGGAAAAATATCTGGAGGAAGCAAGGGCAGCAGGAAGAATAGCACTGGAAGTCTGGTTTTAGAATCTGCCACTGTTTTTTTGACAAGTGATTTTTCATAAACATATATTCTGATATATCAGCCCAGATGAGTAGCCTGAAGAACTGACATTCTGCTTCTGACCATGACCAATAGCAGTAGAAAAAAATACAAGTGAACCTTATAATTTAAAATATAATTATGAATAACAGAAAAAACATTCTTCTCTGATCCCTTTTGAATTCCAGATTTACTCCAAAATTAGTTTACTTAGTTAATATGTGATTCAAAATCAGAGCTAAATCTAATGAAAATTAAAAGAGGAAAAGTAGTTCAGAAAAACAAGTTAATAAAGATGGTCATGCTCATGGAGAATTTGAAGAAAAATGTTCAATTCCATAAAGAAACCCTTTAAACTATTTAGCCTCTGTGTTTGGTAACTGGACTTTATGGGGCTGAGAACTGCCAATAACTTAAAAAATCTACCAGCTTTTCCAGGAGGAAGAAGAAGAAAGACAAGCTTCTTAGTTTTACTGTGACATTTCATTTTTTATTTGTTATTTCTTGCTTGATTTAGAATTCACATGTTTTAGCCTTTAAATTTTATTCTGGGTTTAAGGTGGCATTCAGCTAAACCAAGTTTGCATAGTTTGCAGCTATAAACTTAAATCCTCTAAGAATATAACAAGAAAGGGAATTTTCTCAAATGTCATCTGAAATTGAATAAAAATCTCATAAAGTCTTTGGATAAAATAGTTGATTTTTTTAATGCAACTGTCTAGAATGTATTTTTTCAAGTTTCAGAATTATTGCTTTGCAAATATCTGCTCATCAATATTCTTAATAGTATGGCTGAATTCAAATGAATAGAGCATGAAAACACTTCAGCATAATGGGCTTTTTAGAAAGTAGAAATTCATGGATGTAACCCATATGTCCAATAGCATTAGAGAGAAATAAAGTGCCATTCTCCTCAGATTAGAAGGAGGAAGAAATGTATAAAAGACTTGGAAAAAACATTGTAATAAGTAAGAATTTACCCTGGAAAAAGGTGAAAGGAATAAGGAATTTAATATGGACAGGACAAGCCATGTAGACTCACAGGGATGTGGTAAGAGATACAGAAGTATAGGAGAACTCCTAAGTTTCATGTCCTACAGTCCACCAAAAGAAACAAAAAAGTAATCTGAAAAACGAAAAGCATGTTGTTAAAAAAGGAAATATGCATTTTTATATCACTGTCCTAGAAGTAGACTTAATAAATATTCCAACTTCATAAGCATATAAGGAAAATACTCTTTGAAGTATTGACCTAAATATTAAGTTGGTGATATTTTGGATTTTTGTGGGTTTTGTTTTTTTTTTTTTTTATAAAAGGTTGTGGCTAAATCCACCAAACTGATGCAGTACACTAACAAAACTTTGGGACACTGCAGTAGGAGTATTGGGCAGCAAAGAAAGTGCTATTGTCACACTGGTCTGCCTGTGTAGTGATTCTGTCTGTGTGAAATTTATGATTTCTGTTTATATGCCAGAAAAGTTTTGATTTATAGTAATATTTTTTTAAATACAAGCCTGTGAGAAAAGGCAATATATATTCATCAAAGAATATATAATTAAAATATGACAGTAAATACCAACTCACAAAAGCTTACATGATTTACAAGTAACCTCAGGCATTGGCTACATTTAACCTCAAGTTCTGTGGGAAACAGAAACCATATTGTCACTGAAAATATTGGTTTTAAGTTAGTTGAATTTCTAGATGATCAAATGCCAGATTTAACATTACTGTTATCTACCATTAATTCAATAAAATAGGTCTATTGCCTCTCTCATCAGAGCATCAATTTCATAAAAATTGTGGCCGATACCTCTTTTCTACCTAGTACAAAACTGTCTGACATTTGAATTCAAATATTGCCATTTTCATGGGTTTGGGGCACTCACTGTTCCTCATAATACTGTAGTTATCAGGAATGGTATTCTGTTTCAAGTGTCAGAGGGATGTATTTTGCATATGCAACGCATAAGCTGCAGCGACAACAACAGTGAAGTGACTTTTCCATGTGGTTTGCTCTTCAGTAGAAAAGTTCTGCTTTGGATTTAGGTTGTTTTGCAAGACGGCAGGTGCAAAAACTGAGGTACCTTTCAATACTATCTAAAAAAAGAAAGTTGATATGGGTTTAGTTTTGTTGTTGTTGGTGGTGGTTTTGGGTTTTTTATGTCACATTGAATTGAAACTTACACACACAGTTCCAATAAAGAGTGACATTACTGTCTGAGTTAAAAATCTGTAGGTTCAAACAAAATCTGCTCTTGAATTCTTTTATTCTTGAACAGAGTTGTTCAGGTGAAGCCCAGATATAGACACTGTTTAAATTACTGTAGACTTAAACTGCAGCACCACTTAGTTATTTGAAGGTTTGCAATGGTAGGTGCTTCTGCTTCCCATCTCCCACTGAAAAGCTCGTTTCATACAGTGCCTGAAGCTGTTCCCTGCTGACAATACACTTGGTAAAGTAGAGAAGTCTTCTGTGAAGTTACCTGTCTTGCTCTCCAGTTGAGCCTTATGACTAAGAAACACAGATTAAATGAAAAGAAGTAGAGAAACCCTGGGAAAAGGTGAAAAGAACAAGGAATTTGGTATAGACAGAAGGCATGTAGACTCACAGAGACGTGATGGAAGTTGGAGAAAGATAAAGAGAACTTAGAGTGGCCTGTAGAAGTTCAACAAAGTGATGGCTGAAGATGAAGGAAAGGTAGAGAAAGAGGTAGATGCTCGTTCACAGGAGTTAATGAAGAAGATATCTACTATTGGGTAGAAGTAGAGGATAATAATCAAAGGTAGAACTGACAACTGGATACAGAGCCATGATGCTATAGGAAAGTTTCACCTGTGTTGTTAGAATATGAGCTTTGATTTGATTGATAACAAACAGGTTTTGGTATGCATTCATTGTGAAATGCATTTTTTTTTATACTGTACATGCTATTCATCTTACCTAGTTTCAGAAATCTAAAAGTTAGACAGTAAAGTCTAAGTCAGCCAATATCCACTTAAAGTCAATGAAGAAAAATAATCATGATTGAAGTGTGATTCATATGTTCTATTTTGGATAGCTTTCTTAGGATGATACATGTCACCTTTTAGAACTCTTAAGCGTTTTTAAGTCTAAAATTAAGCCAGGAAGATTTTACTCAAGGAAACAAACTGTTTAAGTAGGCAAATGACATTGGATAATGGATAGTTTAGTAACTAATTAAAATTGGGTCAAATCAACTACCATAAACCTAAAAGTAAGGATCACTACCTCTTTGCTGATCAAGCTTTACTATTTAATCGGAGCTGTTGACAAAGAATTCTTTCCACAGAAAGTCAGTTTGTATCTCATACTGTGTTTTCATTCTACTGTAAACAAAGCTTTAAATATGAAGCACTAAGTAACCCCAGGTGACCGGCTTTAAGGAGTTTAGAAGCAAGCATAGGACTGTGTGACATCGGCAGACTTATTTTTCATGTCTACAAGGAATACCAGTTAAGGACTTTCAAAGTGATTTTTCCGTTCATTAACCTGAACATGTTGAAACCCAGCTAATACTGTAAAAGTGATATGACTACCAGTTTTGTAGACCAATATAAACAAAGTCAGAAGAATAATTATGCTTCTAGAAAAGACTCAACAAAGGCATTATTTCATTTGCCTCTTTCAACCCTGTATACTGATGTGAACAGAGAGTTGACTTGTCACATCAACTATCTAGTGGCAATGTCATGCCAGTTGGAGTCCAAGGTCGGGTCTCTTGAGCTATTTGCCATTTACTATTGTTCTCCTTGAGCCTCAGAGCATGGCTATGTGAGCAATGGGAACGAATCTGCACTCACTATATCTGTAAGCTCCCCAAAGAGCTTACATGAGGAGACATGCTCTTGGCTGGAAATACATTTTCTCATAATGTGAAACTTTGAAAAGGTTTGTGGGGAAGGAGCAAAGACAGGAAGAACAAAGGGACTGCAGAGGAACAGTTCTTCCTGTCTTGTACTATCACAACCTCACTTGGAAAAAGAATGCTTACCCTTTCTCAGGAAGCTGTGCAGCAATAATGCTTGGATTGGAAGTCAATGTTTCACTCTCACTGCAGTGATAGTGCTATCAGAGTACTGTAAGTTTATACTGAAGATTCTTGAAGATTCTGGGGGGGTTTGTTGTTGTTTTTTGTTTTGTTGTTCTCATTTTTGTTGTTTTTTCTGTTTCTTCTATTTTAAAATTCTTCCATGATTGTAGTGCAGTAATAAGAAAGGGCAAAATTTTGGGTCCCTACAAGACAAAATACAAAAACTCTAACAGTAAAAGATAGGTGTAGGAGGTTACTAATCACTGACAATTGTCTAATCCTCTGCTTATACTAGAAGAACCTTGAAAAAACATGATAAAAGTGTATTCATTGATTCTCTACTATAAAGGAAGCAGAAAACTGAAGCAAGTGAAAAATGGAAATTCCCTTTGTTTCTCATGCCTGGTTTGTGTAGGAAAAAAAGACATTTACATTATGTGGAAGGACACCGTGTGTTTTGACTCTATTGAAATCCTTATTTCAAGGAAATTTTTTCCTTGTGAAGAGATTTTCGCTGCAATACTGGTGAGGTCAATGTCAGGTTGGATTTTCTGCTATACAAGTATCGCTCAGGCAAATTATTTCTGCCACAGGGGCTAGCCTAATCTGGACACTGTTTTCTGAAACCTTTTCCTTCCTGAATCAGCATTTCTTTTGTTCACATGGCACATCCTATCTGTTTCTGACCTTTCCTTGCTACTCCCGTTTTTTAACCCCATGTCCTCATCTGATTGACACATAGAAAGAGATCTGCTTTTTTTTTTTTATTTTTTGTTTAATATACTTACTTGACTCTCATTGCCCCCATTTAATTTTCCCCCAGTTACCGTCACAACACATCTGTGAAATATGGGGCATCGCAAACTTACAAATGGGAAATTTATCCACAGTGATTACACACATATAAACAGATCTCTGGGAGAACAGCAGAGACTAGGTACTTCCTGATAATCTTTTGACTCAACATCACTTAGTGAAAGAGATATGAATACAGCAGGTTTTTTCCCTTTCCCCAGCTATATAAGCACATGGTTTCCATTAAATACTTAAACCAATTGAAACTCACATTCCTCATCAACGAAAAATATATGTTAAGTAGGGGGAAGGTGTACGTGCATTGACTCTTCCAGTCAAAGCTGGCCACAGCATGATAAATGGATGGAAGAGTGTTAAAAACAGAGGGTAAAGAGCATAACAGTTGTACAACAATTTGTATAGCAATATTGGGGGATGTCGTGGTTTAGCCCCAGTCGGCAACTAAGCACCACGCAGCCGCTCGCTGCGTGGTGGAGGGTNCTAACTCCCCTCGGTTTATATACTGAGCATGACGTCATATGGTATGGAATAGCCCTTTGGTCGATTTGGATCAACTATCTTGGGCTGTGCCCCCTCCCAACTTCTTGTGCACCTGGCAGAGCATGGGAAGCTGAAAAAGAAAGTCCTTGACTAGTCTAAGCATTACTTAGCAACAACTAAAACATCAGTGTGTTATCAGCATTCTTCTCATGCTAAATCCAAAACACAGCACTATGCTAGCTACTAGGAAGAAAAGTAACTCTAACTCAGCTGAAACCAGGACAGGGGAATTCATCTAAGGGAGGTCACGTAAGTTCCTGTTTGCACTTCCATGACAATTTTGGTTTTGTCAGATAATTTTAGTGAAAATAAGTTTTCAAGAAGCCAAATCTGAGGGAGACTTCTACTTTCTTTAGGTTCAGTTGGCCTGCATTTAGCCAAATAGGTCAGTAAACCTTCCTTTCAGTGAAAAATAGAGCTCCTATCATGAGTAGTAGCTCCTACTGTACTTCATGAAGGGCTCCCTGAGCATAAGGTTTATTACTATGTTTGTACTAAGCTTGGCACAATTTCACATGGGCATGGTTCCGGTCCCTGTGTTCATCTTCGACACAAAGCACACCTAGCCCACTGCATCATCCTTACGGTGTGTCCTTGGGGAATAAAGAGAGAAAACTGGAGAACTGCAGGAAGAGATGTGGTTCAAGGACTGTTCATTACAGGTTTTTCCAGGCATCTAGTCTTACTGGGTAGTACTATCATCATACTGTGAATAGTGATGTGCTCTGAAGTTAAGTTTCTGATTCTTTCTTAAGATAACTATTCATAACCTAGTTGTAGATGCTGACATATGATTAGTAAACTGTTCACAGTGTCTGGCTTCACAAACCTTTCCTCTTGTGTTGTATCCTCTCTCCACCAAAATCCATGCAGTTTTCTAAAGGTACACCTCATTCTCTTTAAAATTCTGTCTTTTTCCCAGAACAAGGTGAAACAAACTTTTAAAACAGTTTTTAAGCCCACAGTGTTTCTAAAAGACTGGGAAAGTCTTGCTACTGCATTTTTCCTGCCAATTCATAGTTAACTTTTTCTATAAATTACAGCTCTGTGAAGAAAGATGAGTAGATTTAGTGCATATTTCTTACTGGGTTATTCACAGACCTCCTTTCAACCTTCTTTTCGCCATTCCTCCCCACCCGGTAATAAAGTATATAGTTATTTATGCTTACTTTTGGTTCTTGAATATCTTGGATTGATTTAACTTTGTCTTAACTGTAACCTAAGCTCTCACTATCAGTGTACTGCCCAGCAGTCACTTCCTTTGAAATAGACTTTGTTCTTCTTCTGTGTCTGCTAAGAATAAACATCAACAGTGTGGTGGTGGTCAGCATACTAAAATTGTCATGGTGCCAGCACAGATATATTTTTTCTCATCCACACACATCCACTTTTATTTTCCCCCAACCTGTGCATACGGATACACATAACCTCCTTTGTCTTTTAAAGAGATTCTGACTTTGTGCACTGTAGGGAAGATATTGTTATAGGAAAGGCAGGCTGCAGGCAGGAAACTAGGGTGGCAATCTAGTTGGTGATAGGACAACCAGGCCCACCCCACCACCCCAGCCAGGAGCACACCAGCCAGGGGGCACCCACCAGGGACAGCCCCAGCTCCAAGTTTGGGGCACCTCCCTGGGGATGGAGACAGGCCAAGGATAGCCTGGGGGGCCCATGACCAGGCAGGGCAGGTCTGTGGGGAGCTGGAGACTGGCCTTGTGGTGGTGTGACTGGCCCCAGGGGGCCTTGGGCCATAGGCAGGGTTGTGGGGAGCCCCTGGGAGGCTGGGCAAGGACAGTCAGGCCTGTCAGTGCCCTCAAGTCCATGGCAACTTATTCTGTATTGAAAAAAAAATATATTCAACACACCTCTTGATAATGATGCTCCTGTCTTGTTTGACAGGGCTCTAGGTGTCCCTGCCTGAGCAGAGGGGTTGGACCAGAGGATCTCCAGAGATCTCTTCCAATCTCAGCCACTCTGTGATTCTGTGATGATGTTGTTGCTGTTGTCATAATGATAACCTGGTTAATAGCCTAAAAAAATTGTGGCTCTGTCTGGTCATTCTGATGATCTAAGGAACAGACATCTTGTTCTTTATGGCCAAACAACAATTCACACACACACACACAAAATCTAGATTAGTAGCACTTCCAATCTTCAGGCCCAACAGCAACCAGTTACAGTGCTATTTATGGAAAAAACAATTTATGTCATAGAACGTCTTTGTTGTATGGTGGCTTTGGCTAATCTGACTTTTTTCTGAGCCACCAGTAACTGATTTCATGAATTTCAATTCTGAGGTAATGAAGAGCAGCGCACTCGGAGAAATTTCTAAACCAGGAAAGTCCTTGTGTATACAAGCTTTGTACAGAATAGCTGGCCAGAGCCTAGCAGAGTGAAAGGGAAGATTTATGATGCCTAAAATGAAACATCACTGGGCCTGAAAGATCATTCAGGATGTATAATTTATTTAGTGAAATTGTAATCTTTTTGTGCATAAGAGGTTATGCACCCTTTATTTGTTGGTTGAAGTTACCTGTACAGCTTTGTCAGCTAATAACTCCTTGACTACGATAAAGAAACTTCTAATTGAGGTGCAGGTTAGAAACAACCAAAATGGAAGTTATGAATGACACATTCTTTGTTCCTAATCTCTGGAAAATTAATTGCAATTTTTGCAATACATCAACAATAATGTAAAACTGAAACTGTGATTTCTGCATGTAAAATTCAGATTTTATATTCAAATTCAATTTGTTAATTTTATAATTTAATATTTTATTTTGGTGGCAGGCCAATTGCTTTCTATTTTTATTGTTATATGAATTTTTGAATTGATTTCTTCAGTAAAGGAATGTAAAATATTTTAATATGGACAAAGTATAGTTAAAAAGTGGAAAAACATCTGCAGAATCGTATTTCCAAAATGCAGGTCATTGAGGGCTAACTACTAAAGATTTGGTTAAAACCCAAAATTGTTACATATGACAATAACCTTTTTCGTTGAATTCAATGACACAGAGATAGCAGTATCTGAGTCATTGACAAATTACTGTTGACTACTACTATGTCATGTTTTCTCTTGGGAGATGAGAGAAAAAATCATGAAGTATAAGTCTGAAAGGAGTTAGTTAGGATACCTGATTGAGAAAGGGAACTGGGTTGAGAAGGGTCTGAAGTAAAAGGTCAGGGGACAGAATAAGGAAGGTAGAACCTGGAGGAACCATCCAGAAAAAAAAAGTTATTTGGCAAGACAGTAGACAGTAATAGGAGCGGGAGAAAAATCAAGGCATGTACATACTGAGAGAAAAATGCAAAGTTAAAACCAGTGTATTTTGGAATTTTTTTAACTTTGATAATATATGATATTAAATTACATTTAAGAATGCCTTCTTCCAGCAGAAGACAGGCCTTGGATAACTGTATTTGCTGATCACCCGCAGGGAATGTTGTAGATTATATTTTTTTTTTCCCTAGATCAACTTGACTAGCCACATATGTGCAGTCATTTTATGCAAATTCAGCTGAAAACATTTTTAGGCCATAAAATGTAATGCTTAATGAAGAGAATTTAAGTATGAGAGCCCTCGGTTATGGGTTTGTGGATTTTATTGAATAAATAATTTCAGTAGGGAAACCAGGCAAATATATCCAGCTTTGATCATTACAGATAAGTATAATTTGCTATATTTGCAAGAAAGATTTTTTTTAATGTTTGATGGCAGGTTTCACTTTGGAATCTATGGAAACTGAAAAATGCTGAGACCTACAGATGAGTTTAATGTTTCTGCATGATGAAATACATTAACCACAATCATAAATGTCACCATTTACGTAGCTTAAATTTTACAATCTGTCTGCTTTTCATGTTGTCTGTGGGTCATATCTAGCATCTCTAAAGCAAAAGATTTCTTGATAATATAGCAAATTAACCCAGTAGCACTTTCTGCAGATGGTTCCCTTGTGGAATTAAGGAAGATACTGAGCCCAAGGATTAGGGGAAATACTGGGACCCAAAAGGCAGAGTGTTTCTATGAGAAGGAATCCTCTTGCTAGATCTCACAATTCTTTTGATGGGGTGACTCCTATAAGATCTGCTACGTAGTGAATGATAAAATTCAGTTTGAGTGTCAGGAACATTATTCCCATGTATGTTCTTTTTAGCAGCATTTTTTTCTACTGGAATTTTTGAAGTGCTCTACCAGAATGGAAGAAAATCATCATCCCCTTTGTCATCAGTTTATCTTTCTGAAGCCAAAGTCATTCAATGTCCAGAGTTGCAAAACAAATTCTGGAGAACCAAGTGCAATACAGTTGCGTCATAAACCTCACTACATTAAAACAAAAAAAAACCCCAAACAACAAACCCAACTCATGATGTGCAGAGTTCTTGAACAGGGAACCGCTTGTCTAAGTATCTTGTTTGTCTGCTCTCTTCTTTCCTTCTGTTGTCTTTCTCGTTGTTATGCTGCTGGTAGCCTACATAGGTTTCTGAGCCTGAAACATGGGTACACTGCAATGTTATGTTTGACTGTGTGAGTCCAGTTTTTGCCCTTTGAAACTCATGTATCACCCATCTACCTGGCTGTGTAGGCCTGAGAGAGAGAGCTGTATATTTGAACTCAATTTAAAAATATTAGTAGGTTATCTGAGAGTATTGAAAGGCTGAATCAAATGTAGTTCACCAACTGTTCTATTCTATTGTACACCACTTAAAGGAAAAATCAGTTTTCATGGGCAGCTTTCTTCATATCTCAGCTCACAAAACCTTGGGTTCAAATTACAGATTCTCCCAGCCTTATAGAATTAAGAAATGCTTACATATACAAATGAAAAACAACTACCATCTCTTTTAATCCTTGGAAAATCAGGGAAAAATATCATTTTTATTTGTAATGATTCCAAAGTATTCTTATGCATGATATAACAAGATAAAATGAATTAGATGAGTTTAAACACATCAAAATTTATGTGTGATAAATCTAAGACAATAACCTTTAACTTTCAGATTACATTGCACGTTCCATACAAAAGATGACAGTTAAGGGTAGGTAAAATAAATAATCAAGTCTGAATGTGAGAAATAATGCATGACTACTTTAGAACACATAGGAGTTTATACCTTTGCCTCATGTTGCACCCATGGGCTATTGCCAATCCTTGATAACTTTCGCTGGCATAATGTATAACTTCAGATGCTGATGTACACCACAAATCTTAGAGCATAACAGAGAAACTAAATTCACTTTCACTATCCTTTCTCTGCTTCATCATTTTCAAAACTCAAAGTAACAGCCATACATAAGTGCCTATTCAGTGGGCATCTAACAGGGCATGAACTAAAGGAGACATAGCAATCTGGTTTCCACCGTAGAAATGGACTATCTTCCCAAATGGAGTTTATGACAGCTGAGACAAATTAAAATTCCATAGCATAGGAGTGGGGAGGAGTAGAGGAAAAGCTTCTGACTTTGTGAGACAAGTTGTTTTTGTTAAAAATGACCTTATAACTTGTACAGTACACTGCTAACCACATGTGTCTGTCATAATGCCTATTCTGAAGCCAGCAAAATATTTCTTTCCAGAGAAAATAAATCAAATCAAGCATGATTAGAATAAAACAACAGTAACAACTGAAGGAGTTTATAGTTGCTTTGAGAAGAGGAAGATTACAAATTACTTGACAAAATACCTTAATGAAACATTTCAAAAATTGACATGTAAAAGCCAGGAAATGAAGAAGTGAAGTTGGTCATATGAGCATAAAGCATGGCTACATATATTAACAGGAAAAACAATTTGCTTATTAGTTAGAATGTCAAAAAACATACTCATCAGTTATACTAGACTTAAAATGCATAATAGTATAGCTTTTAAAGAATAAAATAAACTTCTTTAAGAGAAATCATATAACCTAAACCCTCAAAAAGATTGTTCCCAGGACTTTCACAATAATATTTACTTGTATGTTTTTATTGAAATGATTTTTATTTTCCTCATCTAAATTTCCAGTTCTTCTCAACCAGAAAAGGTTCAAGTTACATTTTAAAAGTAGATAATCTTTTCATTAATTAAATATTCTACAATAAAATTTGTAAACAATGTGGCTATTCTGTATAAGCCATGGACATATCATTCTTGACATAAAAAAAAAAAAAATCAACAAAGTACAAGTCAGTAAATTTTCTTGAATTAAAGTTCCAAATTTATTTTCCTTTTAAAATAAGAGATTCTGTAGGCATGAGTAAGTAATTCCTTGCTTCCCTGTTTTCTTGTTTTCTTGCTTTGTCTTGTCTGCTTTGTTTTCTTGCTCATTTGCTTTCTTGCTTTCTCCTCTGTATAGCTTTGTTAGGAAAGAAGGAGTACTTTAGGAAAACAAATTCAGAAAAATTCTGGCTTTACATTCTGTTTTACTAAAGATTGATCTAAAAAAGTATATATTTTTCATCGCATTTTTTTCCAACATATATGACCTAGCTCTCAATGGCATATTTCAGATATCTAGTTTACTTATTTCTACAGTAGTGTCACTATTCCTTCTTCTTAAACCTTTTTAGAGTAAGAATTGTGAATGTTAATTTTCAGATGTTGGTGCATAAATCTATTTTCTGTCTTATATTAGATGCTTATATTTGGTTTTGTATCTAAGTATCCTAGCTGGAAGCAGCAGAAGACTTTTAAAAATAAAAGCACCATTATTGTGGTGTGACAAGATCTGGCCAATACTACTTCTATCTTCAGTCAATTAAATGCAGAATATTTTAGAATTGAGAATATTTAGCATAATACATTTAGAATGTATTTGGTATTTTCAAACCACCTTTTAAAATATATTTGATATAAGCATATGTCTAATTACGTATTTAATATATGTTTATATACGTAATATGTATGTATTTTTACCTATAAAGAAATGTAAATACAAAATTGATCTTTTGAGAACCTTGGATTCTAAAGGAAGTGGAATAATACTGATCTATATATCCATCTGCTTCACACAATNAAAGAACAAATTTGCAGGGACTATATAATTTTAAAAATAGAAGTGGTATTTTGATCAATAATATATTATAATAATGAGCAACTGCATTGAACAGTTCCACTCTACTTATATGCAAGGAAATATAGCTTTTCATTAATTGTTGAATGAACTGGAGCCTGAGTACGTTCACTGTTTTTATGTGGGCACTTACAGAACCTCCATCACCACATCAGCTTGACATTAATACCTTTACCTTTACAATACCTCTGCAAGGTAGACCTGTTTCATTCAAAGAGAAGAGATGACTGAAACAGAGAGTAAGTAAATTATCCAAATTCACAGTGGAAGCTTGTGGCAAAACTCCCATGTTTATTAATCTTCTGAGTCACAGCCTCATGCCTTAATCACAATGTCATTTTTCGCCTGCTTCAGAAAATATCCCTTCACACACTGCAGAGGTGTAGACTGGCAGTGCTTTTGGAAATCAGATGGAAAATTTATCATATTTTTTAAAGA
>VYZW01040870.1:0-32145 GCA_013401315.1 Balaeniceps rex | reverse complement strand
TTGAAGATTACTTATTTTCTGTGTTTTTCCTCAATTTCATAGTCAGCCCCACTGACTCATGGGGTCCCTGGGGAGGAGGAGTCTGCAGAGAAGCCAGGCTTTTTGAGGGGGGCCTTGAAGAGCACAGAGGCAACAGGTATGCAGCAAGGTCCAAGCACATGTTTTTATAATCCCACAGGCAGGCTAGGAAACGCTCCAGCACTGTGAGTGGGAAGATGCTCTTGTATTTATTGGGAATAAATTCAGGTGAGTTGCTCATGTAACTCTTGTACTGTATCATCTCGCCACACGCATACAGACATGAGCTTCTGCCATCTTGTAAAGGCATGGGAAGGGTTTATGTGTGCTGCAGCACCCCGGTTTCTATTGAACAGATCTGGCACGTTGCACCAGATGAAGGCAATTCCCCCCCTCGGTCTTGGAGGGTCAGAACCAATTAGCATAGTCCTTCCTACCTCCCCTGAAGGCAGGATGGGGTGTAATGTAGACAAGGACTGATCTTGCCACGCAATATCATTGGGGGTGACACAGCTGAGCCCCTGATGAAATGTTTGCTGACATGTGTCAGGAAGGATCATGGCATGCTTCCCTACATGCCCAGGTGGATTGTGGGTATGCCAAAGGAGGCGGGGGGCTCGTAACATTTTCTAATTTGGCATTTAAGACAAAAAAGAGTGAGCTGTGGCAGAACAAGAAAAATTAATGTAGGATGACAACTGCCTTAAGGAACATCAGATGTCCAGAGAAAATCAAAAGAATTCTTCCCTCAAAGACTGCAGTGTAAATTTTTTGTATATATCCATATCTAAACATACATACATACATCTGTGTGTGCACGTGCATATAAAGGCAGATTGTCAGCTGGTACTCAATGGTGAAGTTCTACTGAAGTAGGGAAGGTATATGAAGATGCTTAGATATACATTGCCTGTTTGCTTCCTGCATGTATGAATTGGACATATTGACTACAAGTCATTTGTGTATATAGGTGTGTAAATATTCTTTTCACTCTCTCATAGATCTTAGATACAGAAACTTTTCAAAGGTGACTCAAATGGGCAACGGCCGGGAATAAAGCTTGTGTGTATGGATGTGGCAGCTATGTGGACATGTACCTAGAAGCATCAAGAGATGGAAGAATTGAATGATGTGATTCATAGGGCTTTGATTGCATTCGAGAGAGAAATTAGGGAAGAAAACTTCCACTGAATGTCTTCTTGGCATTGAATGCCTAAACCTGAAGAATTATCTTAAAAGGAACGGGGTGGAAATACCACAGTTTGAGAAGCTCAGACAAAATACAACTCAGATGCACAATTACGGAATAGCTAAAATAGGCAGAGATAACTGGTAAATGTACATGAGTTTCATGTTACCAAATCCCGCTGTTCTTTGAAGTCGATTTACAAACACTGAGATGCTTATAGACTACTCCGTATTGCAGAAGCCATTGTTGTTCAGCTGTAAGAAGTGTGGCACCCTCAGCATATCTGCCTGAATCAAATAACTCAGTATTCATCCTCTTAATGAAGCCATACCTCTGGGGTGAGATTTAAATTGCAGGTTAAAAAATACCCATATTTTATACCTGCAGATAGAGTGGCTATTTAAATTGTCATAGCCAGTTGAGAGGTAGTTGTACAGTTGGGGGAGCTGAGTATGCTATCCCACTTACCCTGTGGTAGACACCTATATTTGGTCAGCTGCATCGATCTCTAGACCCCAGGCTCCACTGTCAAGATCTCCATCTACTGCAATGGGAACACAGACTCCTCAACCTCATGTAGACACCCACAACTGCAAACCTACAAGTCAGTGGCTCAATCTGGAGCTGTGTTATGGCTCAGCCATCCCCTATTTCAGTGTAATGCTGCTTCTCCTGCCAGGGCAAGGAACATAGCTAGGGTCTGCAGAACAGGATTCAGTCTTTTAATATCACTTCAGACATCTGAATCTGAGTACATCACTCCCCAGTCCCTTCACAGTCAACAGAGGTATTTGTGCCTCCAAAAGCTGATTCATCCTATCAACACTGTTGTCTAAGAAAGGTCGGGCAAACTGCTCTGGGCAAGTGCTCATCTCTTTCACCTAAGTATGAAGCAAGTGCAAACAACTACTTTAGACTTAATGGTGAATATTCAGATGGCTAAATTGAGGCAAGATCAATCCTGCCCATAACACAGAAATTAAGCACATGTAATCTTTGGTCCCTAACTGTGCCTCCAAGTACATTCTCGCTGGAAGTGGTACAGATATGTATCATAGCTTATCTGACTGATCACAAACAACCAACACAGCTGGAACAACCAATATCAAATAAACACAGGGATTTTCTTTGTGATAAAATCTACAGAGGTAAAAAAAATGCTCAAAATATGTGTCTAATAATAACCAGACTATCTAAAATTACTGTTTGATGAACCCATAATCTGCCTGCACATAGTGCATGAGGAGAAAAACAAGTCAAAAGGAATTGGGAAAAAACTATTATTTGAGAAGTATTCCACCATTAACACAATATATAATTCCTACCTGTAAAACAACTTCCTTAGACAAAGAACAAAAGCATTCAAAAATGTGGTGATAGCCAGCAAGACTCTGCAGCTCCTGAGGTTTCAAGATATTTTAGAGAAATAATATTTTGCACATATGCAGCAGGTTTCACCTGAAGATCTCAAAGCACTTTGTAAATATATATGCGTTAATTAATCTTCACAGCAGCCCTATGAGGTAAACACTGCAAATACAATTATCTTGATTTTACAGATGGTGAACTTGAGACTCAGAGCACTGAAATAGCTGCCCCAAGTTCACACCATGAATGAGCAACACCATAGTGACTGGAATCCAGCGGTTCCACTGCCACATCTCTTTGCTAACCCAGATGAAAAAAGTCCCTTTGCTTGTGGTAGCAATAGGCTCCACTCGGGGAAAAAGGCTGCTCTGGGACTTCACACTTTCTTGTTGGCAAAGCATTTTCCACCCTTTGAACAGGGGACATGATAAATGCACACAGTGTTATTTATTATTAATATGCTCATTAGCATCTGCATCATTACCTCTGGAGGAACGTTATCAATAGACAGTGTTGGTTAGCAGGTCAGATCCTA
Source organism: Balaeniceps rex (assembly GCA_013401315.1). Lineage (NCBI taxonomy): Eukaryota > Metazoa > Chordata > Aves > Pelecaniformes > Balaenicipitidae > Balaeniceps > Balaeniceps rex. The sequence goes on along the minus strand of VYZW01040870.1, from coordinate 29,035 downwards.
TCCCCTGTATCTAAAGTGGCCAATTCTGATGGCTGTTTGCTGCTTAAAAGGACGATTTTCATAATAAACAGTTCTTAAGAAGGCTCAGACAGCAATCATGTCTCCTGCACATCTTTCGTCTTCATTTAGTGTGACGTTCCTGTTGTATCTTGTAAATAACCTGTGGTTGTCCCCACTGGGGAGAAACAGTTTGATATAATGTCAGCCTGAGCTGACACTGAGAAAGCTGAGCTTGCTGTGAAGGGGAGGGTCTCTCAAGCGCCCACATCTGAAATCTTCAACCTACTCTTACCTTAATAAAAAGTCAACCTGCCAGCGTGTAAATGGCAGTGAACAAAAAGGGATGACATATGGCAAACAGAGGCAGCAGTCAGGGGTAACACTTGTGTACGGTGGAGGCACTTGGGCTGTCAGAGCCAAGGGGCTTCTGCAGGGGCACATGGTAGTCTCCTTTCTCCTTAAAGTCATAAAGGTACTTCACAGGATGGGTGATGCATTTTGNTGATAGCCAGCAAGACTCTGCAGCTCCTGAGGTTTCAAGATATTTTAGAGAAATAATATTTTGCACATATGCAGCAGGTTTCACCTGAAGATCTCAAAGCACTTTGTAAATATATATGCGTTAATTAATCTTCACAGCAGCCCTATGAGGTAAACACTGCAAATACAATTATCTTGATTTTACAGATGGTGAACTTGAGACTCAGAGCACTGAAATAGCTGCCCCAAGTTCACACCATGAATGAGCAACACCATAGTGACTGGAATCCAGCGGTTCCACTGCCACATCTCTTTGCTAACCCAGATGAAAAAAGTCCCTTTGCTTGTGGTAGCAATAGGCTCCACTCGGGGAAAAAGGCTGCTCTGGGACTTCACACTTTCTTGTTGGCAAAGCATTTTCCACCCTTTGAACAGGGGACATGATAAATGCACACAGTGTTATTTATTATTAATACGCTCATTAGCATCTGCATCATTACCTCTGGAGGAACGTTATCAATAGACAGTGTTGGTTAGCAGGTCAGATCCTATCCCCTGTATCTAAAGTGGCCAATTCTGATGGCTGTTTGCTGCTTAAAAGGACGATTTTCATAATAAACAGTTCTTAAGAAGGCTCAGACAGCAATCATGTCTCCTGCACATCTTTCGTCTTCATTTAGTGTGACGTTCCTGTTGTATCTTGTAAATAACCTGTGGTTGTCCCCACTGGGGAGAAACAGTTTGATATAATGTCAGCCTGAGCTGACACTGAGAAAGCTGAGCTTGCTGTGAAGGGGAGGGTCTCTCAAGCGCCCACATCTGAAATCTTCAACCTACTCTTACCTTAATAAAAAGTCAACCTGCCAGCGTGTAAATGGCAGTGAACAAAAAGGGATGACATATGGCAAACAGAGGCAGCAGTCAGGGGTAACACTTGTGTACGGTGGAGGCACTTGGGCTGTCAGAGCCAAGGGGCTTCTGCAGGGGCACATGGTAGTCTCCTTTCTCCTTAAAGTCATAAAGGTACTTCACAGGATGGGTGATGCATTTTGAAAGCATTTAAAGAGGAACTGCTTTGCTGTTTTCATCTAGATTAAATTCCTTCAGATTACTCCATTTGATTCTGTTCTGTTCCGCTCTGTTCTTTACATGGAGCCCATCTCCACGGGCTACCTTTGTTTAAGGCAATCTGTGCTCCAACAGTGTGTCTTGATTTTTACTTTTCGTGAAAATTATCTATATTTATATATCATAATATTATTTTCTAATGCCCTGGGATTTGGAAAGTTATTTTCACCTGCTAAGATCCCAACTGTGAGAGCCATGCTGCATCTGGGTATCTGCCTGGGAATCCTGAAGGTTCATACTCTTTCAGACTATTCCCAGTATGTCAAATGGTACTAGACTTCACCCATTTCTCTCAGTACATGGTAGCTCAATCTCCATAAGAATGTTTTAATGTTCTCCTTTCTGATGTGGCAGAGAACAAGGAAAAAAGCATCCCCAAGCCACTGAGAAGGTAATTGGATCTTGTAAGGGTCATCACATAGGGGCATTTTGGGCTGACATGAAAGGCCACAGCTAGTTCCCATTTCACTCCAGGAAGGCATCTCCGCTGCAGCTCAGATACGGTTGGATGCCAAATGTTCCCCAAGGCCACTTCTGCAGGGGTCTGGTGATGATCCCCTCACCCTCACCCCCATGCAGACACTTCGCCCTTTACTGTGGAAGTCAGTGGCACAGAATCTGTCTGCCTGCCTTTCCTCCTGGGCACCTAAGTCTAACAGAGGAGACACTCAGTTTTGCTGGGGAGGTTAGGATATGTCCTCTTTCCTTGCAAATTCTTGGCTGAGGAAATCAGTAGTGTGGGTGGCAAGCCCTGAGGACAGAAGGTTGGGAGAGTCATTCAAAACCAAATCCTGCCTTGGGCTCTGCATCGTCACCCTCTTTAGCGTGCGCAGTCCCGGGCTCTATCTTCTTCCAAAGATGCCATACTTCCTTTTTTATTTTAATATAGACTTAGTTTCAAATCCACCTCTCAGCTGTGCCTGCAGGGAGCTCCAAGCTGAGGCCAGTAGCAGATGTGTGGGCACATCTGAAAGCAGGACATGTCCCTGGGCTCCCTCCTGCACACTATCCTGCTGGGGATGGACCTCTGCTGCCGGGCATCACACAGGCTCCCTGAAGACAGCACATGCTCTTTTTATTCATCTTTCTGGAATTATATTTAGGGGAGAGGGTAAGAGAGAAGAGAGAAAAAAAGAAAAAGAAGCCTCCAAAGTCAGGTGAGAGATGTCTGCAAGCTCTGTCTGAAGCATCATGTGATTACTTCCCTGTCATTTCTTCCCCAGGTCTGAAAGATGCCCTGAGGTAGGTTGCCATATTTGCATAGATTTACTTGTAAAGAGAAAATTCTGCTACTGGGCACATCCCTGTTGATTGCCACATTGTTATGGGCCCCTAGGGAGTCAGTAAATAAAAGCAAAGAACAACAACAAAAAAAGATGTAAAAAAATTGCAAACAACAAAACCCATATTGCGTTTTCCAGGAAGCCCTGAGATAAGGATGCCTCAGAGATGAGGCACAGGAGTAAAGCTGACACACAAACACAGCTCTTGATGTAACAGACCACCCCAGACCTGCATCCTATAGAAGTGTATCTGCTTGTGCGGATCCTTCCAACTCCTTTAGCATCATTTAATTTTGTTGCAAATACCGATCATCTAAAGCAGCTTGGAAACAGAACAAGGGAAGAGAAATAGGGAAAAAACCCTTATCTCATCTCCCAACAAAACATGACAGCTATCCACCCCTTCTTAAGAGCGGAGCAATTTCCTCACTGTGAGCTGGCGTGCTGTTCAGGAGGCATGGGCACAGCCTGAGATACGTACAACTGGTGTTGCTTGCCAGCTGTTAGAAAACGTTGCTTCTGGATCACTTGCACATAGCAAAGGAGCCACAGGACCTTCTGAAAACCTCATGTTCTTTGTTTTGTGGCTCTCACTTGTGACTGGAGGTGGCTTTAACTCTGGAGGATGAAGCCAGTTCACCTGTGCATCCACCCAACCTTGCCTTGGAGGTTCACCCCTGCTGCGGGGCTATTACGGTTGTTCATGAAACAGCTGCTGAACTCCTGCAGTTTACAGCTCTCCTACAAAGTTTAAACCACCACTGATTTGGGATTCTACCTTGGGTAATGACATCTGGCAAGCACCACTGCCCTGTGCAGCCAGGACCCATGGCTCTTCTCTCTAAAACTGCCGTGCTATATGTCTACCCTACAGCTGGCAGCATCTTCGAAACTGAAAAGAATCTTCAACACATTATTTTATGATTGTACAAGTTACCAGTCTCGAGGTTCTTTGACTAACTTCTGCCTTCTCCAGGGACAAATGGTCCTGCTTAAACAGTGAGACATATCAGTGATGCAAAACCAGCATCTAAAACAACCCCATGAACTCAAAAACAACAGGACGACTCACAGAAGAAAAATCCATTGAAAACTACTGATACAGAGAAAGTGCCTCTGGCTCAGGAAATCCCTGAGCTGCCAATTGCAGGAAGCTAGGAAAGTATTGCTCTTGTAATTTTCCCTCTGCTTTATGACTGACTAATCTAGGAGATGTGTGAGAATGGCTGTTGCTCTGACTGACTATAATTGTTCTTATGTTCATATATTAAATTCCTGTGTTCCCTAGGAAGAGTGAATCAGCGCTGTTGGGAATGGGGGATTACTACAGCACCCCATGGAGAATTGTCCCCAGCAGAGCATTTCACCATGGCAAATTTGTAGCCACCTCCTACGACTGTCATTGCTCACATTGCCAGGAACAGGGAATGCCATCCACTTGTTGGGTTAATAGAATCATAGAATCATAGAATCATTAAGGTTGGAAAAGACCTCTAAGATCACCTAGTCCAACCGTCAACCCCACACCACCATGCCTACTATATACACCATGCTAAGTCAGGTGCAAGACAAGGCTGATCCCCAGGATGGCACTAGTATGTATCAGGGGGCAAAGAAGTTGAAGAAAGCAGGTTTTCTTTCTAACATTCTTCTCCCAACAATTGGTCAAAAAGTTTACTTTAAGAATAGTTGCAGAGAAGGCACCAGGCATTTAGACTAACACAAAATATGTCATAGAAGCGTCTACTTCCCAGAAAAAAGTCTGGAGGTTTATTTGGTTTTTAAAAATGAAAACTCAAAAGCCAAAGTTCTTTTCAGCTGGAAGTGGAAAATAAATAACTAGTTCTACAGGACCTCTTTGGAAAAAAAGCCTGTTTTACAAGCAGAAGTATTTGCAGCATGTGTCTGTGAACAGGAAAGGTTGCTGCAAGTTTGCAAAAGCACTCTGTTGAATCATTAGGGTGTCAGCATGCTAATCTGGATTTGTACCAGAATGTGCTCAAAGGCCATCAGGCAGACAGAAATTTCTCTGTGTGATCACTAAACTCTACCGTTTCGTTACTAAACAGAAATGTTATTAGAGCTAGTTAACACTGCCCTCCAAACCCTAGAAAAACACTTCTTGTTTTAAAAGCCCTCAAAATACCAAGTTCTTGAGAACCAGCTCACAATGATTTTTTTAGACACACTGGATACAAGGATGCTACCAGAAACAAGGAACTGGCCTCTTCACTGCTCTACCCTAAAACCCCAGTCTTGATTGATTAAAAAAGCCAAAATCCAGCATTTGTAAAGAGGAAGGTAGTTTAACTCAGGAAGGTGAGCTGAAAGATGAACAGATAAAGCTGAAGATGTTTGGACTGATGTTGGATCAGGGAACCACATAGATGAAACCTGACTTTTGAAGTCAATAATTAGGTAGAGGCTTAGCACTGTAGACAATTACTAAGACAAGATGCAATTTTTCCAATTGTACATCTGTATGTCAAGCAGAACAAATGAAATCCTTGACAGTCTCTTATAGGATACCAATCAAATTTAAAGTGCATGGTACAGGGATGAGAGCAGTAGGCACAGGTTAAGATAAATCTTGCCATTTTGCTGCACTTTCCCAGATAATTTATTCAGCCTTTTTGTTTATTTTTTCACACTATGGAAATTTCTGTGCATGCTCCTTCAATAATAAATTTGGGCAAGCAGTCGACATAAGAATGGCGATTGACAGATTGATTCTGCCTTTTGTGATGAGATTTTTTTACTCTAAGGAACAACATGTAATTTGCTGGTAGTCCAAAGCATTGTTAATTTGATACTAATTTATACTAATTTGATATTAATTTACACTAATTTGATATTAATTTACACTGAGGATATACTCCCTTGAAAGATGCAACTGTTAGAGCAAAAGGTTAACCTTTCTGCACAGCTTAAGAAACCGAAGCACAGGCTGACAGCACAGATGAAGGCCATGGCTAAAATGCATAGGGATATTAGAGACAATGGGTTTGTTGCAAACCTTTTTTGTTTCAAACTTTGCTTTTCTGTTGACTTCAGGTGGAGAGAGTTGGGAAAGAACTGCTAAGATTAGTATCAATAAAATCACTCCAGATTTGATGCGGGAGAAAGTTGTTTCCTGTCTACGAGTTTACCATAACACAAGATATGGTCTAAAAGCAATACCCTACCTGCTAGCCATCGTTCCCAGGTCTTCGTTAAACACAAACTTGGCCAGGTCTGTAAAACCTTAAGTTAATCAGCTGAGCTCATGCCTCCACTGGTATAAAGTAGCATTTTTTTTTCCAAAATAAGGAGCTCTACACCAGTTACTACCACTACAGAAATGGCTGCATGTTACTGGTGTGTAAGAGTTGCTGTGCTCTACCCCAAAGGGACAGTATTTAAAGAGCAACTAGGTGTTATTTGGCATTTTTATCTCCTATGACCATTACGTACATCTGAGGACTTGCTGTTTCACAGTGGCATTTTCTACTCCTGTTTCAATGGTGCTTTGGAGAAACCTCTGTAACTTTTTCTTCTCCCTGTTCTTTTTGGGAAAAAGTTAGAGTCCAAAATATTTCAATAGGAACACATGACTGCCTTCCACTTGGATGAAAAACAACTCCCATTTAGCTTCCTGCAGATGAAAGTACTTTTCCTTTGGGTTTCCACTTTCCCCTCAACAGCCGTTAACTCTCATCGTCATGGAGAGCCGGAATGGATGGAAGGGGAGGCTGGAATGATCAACTCCAAATCAGCTACCCTACACTAGCTGTGGTGATTCATGTNATAGGACAGGCTCTATCCGATGGCACGGTGTGGTACACAAGCTTGCCAAGAAGAGTCTTTCCCAGCCTGGGGATACTGCTCCTGGTAGTTTTATTACACTGCTGAGTGGCTGTTACGGTTAAATGTCCATACAGGGACCTCTGAGAGACTCTTCACAGCCTATCTTCCCCCTACCTAACATCTCTCTTTGCTATTGAAATGCCAGCTCCCATCTTTGGTTATCCTGTGATAACATCCTCTATCACTCAGTAGTTGAATTTTTCACGCAAGTATCTCATGGTTTTCTCCCATGCTGCCCCTTCACGCATGGTAGGAGCTCCTTAAGGAGAGCTGCAGTCCCCCCTCAGNAAGGAGATCTGCAGTCCCACCTCAGGATGTTCCCTGAAATTTTTCCAAAACCTGACCCCCTTGCTGTGGTGCTCATGTATGACTTTCACAACACTAAGACCATGCATGTGTTGAAACAACTTCTCATCTTGCTATGAAACTTGTCTCATTTTTTTCTCCATTCTGTTTTCTTGTTTTGTCTCTATCTTCTCGTTTACTATCCCTGTGTTATAGAAAATTTGGACCTCGGTGTGCTTTTTACTTGTCTCTATAAATGCACTAGGAAGGTACAGTCCTTCCCCATGACAAGCATTTCTCAGCACTATCTTAATTAGGGTGAGGTGGAAAACAAGAATTCCATTTAGCAGAAAATGTCAAGTTTTCTTACATAATTTTTGTTCTGGACCATGACCTTTAAAAAATGTTTGGGCTGACATCAACACTCTTCCCCCTTGAACACCCATGAGCACAGACATTAGGATAACTCAGCAGCGCAGGTGTCTCCCATGCCATCAGAGTATGGCTTGCACGGTGGAGCACTCGCTACTGCAAAAAGTCCATCCTGGACCTCAGAAACCTGCCCAATAAAAGATTTATCAAATCCACTGTTTTTGTCCCCAAAAACTGAATGATGAAAAAATAACATTTTTGCCTGAAAAATTGTCTCCTTCAGCGCTAATTATCATATGGATAAGTATTTAAGAAAGTAGCTTTCTAGCAGGATGTTTCAATACATCCAGACCAAATTTTGCTGGCAGAGAACAGTGGGTAATGGAACTGGAAATCAGTAACAGCTCTTTCTGATTAAGAAAAAAAGCATTTCCAGCTTTGTTAAGGTGAAAGTATGGTCCAGTTAACTCTTAATAAGGATTATTATCTTACTGTAAGGTCATTATGAAACTCCATCAGAAGAGATGAACCCAAGACTTGTGGCAGGAAGCATAATTTTAAACATTTACAGATGAGAAAAAGCTAGTTACAGGACTTCAGACACAACATTTCTGTTAAAGGGAATTTTGCAATTTCGTTAACATGGAGTGAAAATAAATATTAAGGGAAGTATTATTCTGCTCTAACTTTTGTCGTGTAGGAATTTACTTAAAACTAGCTGGCCAGACTCTACAGAAACTGTGGAGAGAGACAGGTGAACTTCCATAAAATGACTCATCCTCACCTGTCTTAAGAGTGAGTGAATGACCCTGTGGGTGTACCCTTTGGTTCTTTATTGATTGTTGAAGCGTCTCATATGAATAGCTAAGAATAACCACCTAACTGTCATAAGACAGAAGTTATCGGAGACGAACATACTCCACCCCAAATGACTTGCCCCAAATAATACAGCAAGAATAAGACCAGAACTCTGTTCTTCTTATTTCCAGACCTGTGTTCTGCTGTCTGACCAGAGGTGACCTCTGCAGTTGCAATACTTTTCCCTGAGAAAAACTCCATATTTTGTAAAACATCTCCAATCACATATTTTGCAGCATCTTCTCTTCAATGCCATCACCATTTCTGATTGCTTTGAGGTCTTATAAAATATATGTATTTTGGTGCGTCTGAATTTGCTTTGTCCAAAGACAGAAGCAAGTTCGAAGCGAGCAGGGTGAGGACAGTAGTGTCAGACAGCACTATGAAAATGACTTACAGTAATCAGAAATGAAAAAGACTTCTTAGTTTATGTGGCCCTCTGATGACATGGGACATCTCCCTACTGAATGTTCAAAACCAATTTGCCTATTCTCATTTTAAGTAGCCCCAATAGCAAGTTATATTGTCTCCCCTTGGGGCCCTCATCCACAATCTAAGAAAATTCATGATGAGGACTTTCTTCCTTGAACCTTTTATAAATTGTATAAATACGGTTGGACTCAATGATTTAAAGGTCTTTTCCAACCTAAATGATTCTATGATTCTATGAAATTCCCCTTTACTTGAGTTTTGCACACAAAATAGGGCTTCTACTACTTCCTGGGAGAATTAATTACAGATCTCTAAATTGTTTTATTTCAGAAGTTTGAGCGCAGACACACGTCCCATCCAATCTTGTGTTTGCCAGCCTTGAAAACCACATATGTCCTTAAGCAATACAAGATGCTTGCAGCAGGAAGGGCATACCCTGCTGAGCCTCTGAAGGTACTATACACTACTAATAAACAGATATGATCTATCACACAAAAGCAGACACAAGAAAACTCAGAGCTGAGACCCTCTAAAGGTTTAAAGCAGGTATCTACCTGTGAAGCTATGTGCTCCTTGAACAAGATGTGGTCTCTGTAGTAGTTGTTACAGCACTGAGGGGGTTGCCTTACTGTGGGAGGCTGAACCAGAGAAAATCCCTGCAAGTCCTCTCCAGCAGCAAGACAGAGTACGTAGCCCGCATGATTGTGCTGTTGCTGTGTTCTAGACAGATATTTACACTATGCACTTACACGGTACTCCACATCGACAAAAACAGGCCTTAATTGTATTTGATAATGAAATCTGCTGCTCCACTGAGGTACTTTACAGCTGGCAATTCAGAATGAATATAACAAATAGGTTCAATTTTTTTTTAGCTCTCTCCTTGATTTTTCCCTAACCCCAATGCAAAATACAGTAGGTATATATGATCCAGGAGGCATTCCCAGAGCCAAGATGTTTATATTAATAAAATAATACCAGAAATGGGATTATGTTAATGGAAATCAGTCCCACTTGCATTCTGAAAATATCTTCTCTTCCATCTTATGAGTAATATTTGAAAAAGAACTGATTTCCCCCCCCTTCTCTCTTCCCTCCTCCTTGCTCTCTCCCTGTGTCTATTACAAGGATTTTAATAGAAAAACATTCAAATTGTAACACTCAGCAGCCCATGAGAATCAAATTTTTTTTTTTCAGTTGCTGGTTACCATATTATTTTGTATAATTGTTGATGTCTGTCGTCTAAATTATCTCACCCAAAAAGTGATCACACACACACACGGTGAAAAATAATAACAACAATAATAATAACAAAAAAAAGTCTAACAACCCTTCACAACCCAGACACAACCTTGAGGGAAGGAAAACACAAAACAAAAGAGAAAATAATAGAAAAAAAATGAGACCAGCCCATCTAGCTAATTCATCTGCCCAGTAAGTGCATGTGTGGTGGATCAGATAGGCTTGATGGCAGGTCACGGGGGTCGGGGCTCTGCACACACTCTGAAAGGGTTTTGATGATTGCAATTACTCGCCCACGCTTTGACATAGCACACAATGAAAGACTACGATTAGACAACTATTATTCCTAACTGCTGATACCAATGATGTCCATACAAATGCAGCTCACTTTGTCATTGCATTATTCATACTTGAGGTGCATTTGTGTATATGAGTTTGTGAAGGGAGAGGGGCAGCAGTTCTTGTTTGTGTTTGTGGCACTGTATAAATTATCTAGATTTATGCACACTGTCTCTGTAAATCTATATGCAAGCACACAGTCATGTACAGTGTTTTTCCGCCTGTATCTGCAGACTTGCACACATGGAGATGCAGCAGGATCCTTGGGGTGGCACAGTGCATTTCTCCTGGTCTGCACTCAGACCCCACAGAAGGACTTACATCGACCTTTCTGGGTTTTGGATGAAGCCCTGGATGGGTACAAGGGAGGCAGGGATGTGGTTTTCTGTCCTTAGCTTGTGTCTTTTCAGGCTCTCTAATTTTTTGCACCACATTTCCCCTGCACTGCTGTTTGCTAAGCAGTGGTTTCTGGATGCAGTCGTGTTACAAAGAGGTTTACTTTAACTACAGAAGATTTGAAGATTTTTAAACTGACAGAAGATTAAGACAGAAGATTTTAAAACTGATTTTAAAACTTAAATTATTATGTCTGCTCAGTAGGAACAACCCAGTGCTGTTGGCAACCTCTTTAAACTGGGGTCACGGGGGCTTTCACTGAAGTCAGAGGACACTGGCCATCGTATGCCACTGGAGGCTTTGGGATATAAGTAAATGTGGGGAGTTATTCTGAAATTATTAATTTCTAATAACTAATACTAATAATGCTTAATAGTAAGAGAAAGTAATAGCTAACAAGAACATCCAAAGTCAATTAATTTGGTTTGGGCTACAGCAGTCTGACTGAAAAAAAAACACCCAGAGAGGAAATTAAGAAAAGCTGTTCCATGTTAAATGTACACTATACCTCAATCTGAATGAACGTATCTGTGTTGAGAGCCCTTTTGATTTATTTTATCCTCTGGTAAAGGGAATTTTAGTCAAATGTTGCCAAAAAGAGTTAAATCACCAGTGGGACAAGGGCTGTGTGCTCTGCATGGGAGCAGTGGTGCAGGATATGCTGGGGCTGGGTTTAGCCCTTGCTCTTGCCTTAGCTTTGTGCACAGTTCTCACTGTCGATACCAGCAAAACAATCACTGCATGAGTAATATATTGTTAGATTTATACACCCTAACTGAGGTAATGTGAAATCCAGAGGCAAAAGCAAGTTTGCCCCAATTTTACAATCAATCATGTTTTTAATTGATTTACTGCTGCATCATCAGGATGAAAACATCCATACTGCCCTGCAACACACTTATGCCTCCTGCCAGCAAACATTTATTCATGAACATTTTTGGACTGCATTGAGAATTCCTCCCAGGAAAGTCAGTCACAATGAAATGAAACGCAGGCGTACCCATTAATGACCAAATCATAAGGCACAAAATAATACAAAACAAGAGTAATAAACCTCTCCAGGGAATTGCATCATTGTTAACGAAGCAAGTAATCAATAGACCATTGTTGGAAAGTGTTGCTTGTTGCATGACTGCTTAGATGGAGACTTGAGTAACAGCAGCAGCCTGAAAAATGTTGTGTCCTGAAAGAAGCTACTCTGTGTTTTGGAATCATGAAATAGAGGAGATTTGGGAGGTCTTTTGCTGACGGCAAAGATTTGCAAATCTACAGATTTTCTTTTCTCGAGAAGGCAACGCCCAACCTTCTCTAGCCCCTAAATTCCAGTTTGTGATTTATCAGCAGGAAATAACAATTTGGGTACCAAGAGCAATGAAGACCCAGCAGGATGGGACCCGGGGAGGTGCTCAGATGATCCGCTTGTGCTGACCTCTGTGCTTCTGCGGGTCCTTGTTTGGGTTAGAGGATACAGGCCCAGGGAAAGCAGAAAAAGCAGCATGCAGGGAGCCGTGGCCAGGGATGGTGCAAGGAATGGCAGCAGCTCATGCTGCTGTCAGAGTTGAGGGTCCCTCAGCCAGGGGTTTCTCCTCTCACAGGAAGAGAAGGGAGAAGGAGGAGAGCTGGGATGAGAAACCAGCACCATCTGTCTTTCCCTTTGTCTGTCTGCATGCCTTTCCACTTTCCTTTCATCAGGCCGTTTCACCCAGAGAGCCAGCTGGGGAGGTTTCCTAACACGAATGCATTTGACCTGAGCCACGGCAGTTCCTTGTCATAAGTCTCTGGGGCTTTCTTTTGGGAAGCTGGAGTTGTTAACTGCACGTCTGGCTTTCCCAGCTTTTGGAGTGGTTGCATCGGGTGGCAGGTGATGGGGCTTGTCACCGTTTGTAAATGTCAAGCGGGGAGCAGGGAGGCCACGCGTCAGAGTTCAGGGCCAGGTAGATGTACTTTGCCTCCCGCCGTCTCGTAAATTGCCCAGGCTTCCTTCATCTCCCCAGCGGAGTCTCCAGGCGCAGACGTCCCTGAGACCTGACAAAGCGGTGACAGCCCTGCTGCAGGGCGGGTGGATACACGGCAGAGCAGAGAGGGGATTTGCAGGGACATTTTTGCAGCAGGATAGGATGGGAATAGGGGACTGGGGGTGCTGGCACGGGATTCCTTTGGCAAAGCAGGTGGCACCCCGTACAGTAACACCCCACGCCGCTGGTCCTGCTTCCTACACTGGGTGTTTTCTAACTGCACTTTGCTTTTACAGTGCCAGAGCTCTGTAAAATACCTGTCTGTCCACCATAAAATAATGCACCACGTTTTCAGTGCTGATGTCTAACTACATGTGAAACACCTGCTGTGAGTGCCTGCTCCACCAGAAGGAAACTTCCAAGCTAAACCCCAGCACTCAAGAAATGAGCCTCTGCTGGGTGAAACTTCATCAGCAAAAGGCCCATCCCAAGCACCTGGATCCCAGCTTGGATCCACATCTGGCAGCCACACGTCGTCAAGGGCACTCATTCCCCAAACTGACCGTCTGGGGCAGATTTTTCCTGTCTCAGGGAACCCTTTTGGCTTTCCAAGACCTGAGGACGGGAGCTCTGCACAGTGGAAATGAACTGCCGTAGCAGATCGTACCTTGGACCTGGAGCAGCTTACAGGCATCACAGTCTGTACCCCAGCACTATGCACCTTCTTTTAGAGATTAAGGTGCCAGCACTTAGGCCAGGTGTGTTAGTCTTAAATACAAGAGCAGCTCCGTTGGCTTCGGGGAGTCGGCACAGGATTTAAGCTATGCATGTGTTTAAGCACCTGGCGTATGAGCCTTTCTCTCTAGTGCACTTCTCACTCCCCTGGGCTTAATTTCAGCTCCTTCCGCTTTATAGTCTGTTGCCTCTGCTGTAAATTCAGAGAGCCAGGGAACTGATTTTTTAAAAAATACTTTCTGCTTGAAATATTGCAAGTAAAGAGCAGATGAGAATATATATCAGTTAAATGCTTTTTTAAAGGCATATACGACACGACGCGACAAACTGGATTCTAAAATTAAGTACAGTAGCAAGGAACCCCCAGCTGGAATTTCCTAAAATATGGCTTTCCTCCTCTGAAACCACTTTTAATTTCAAGTGCTGACTTTCCTGACCCAGAGTAAAGTTACAGACAATGTTTACTAGCCAGCATAGAAGGGAATTGCTCCCTTATTGCATTCCAAGCGTGCAAGACACTGAAAATCAATATAACAAAGTAGGAAAGAAAGAATAAGAGCATACCCACCGATCTCTCCACCTCCACATGCACAGACAGACACATCCATAGACCTGTCTCTCTCTTCCCCACCATGACAGGTAATGGCCCTCTCTAACCTTTGAGGCTGGCAGTGAAGAAAGATGAAGCTTGTCACATTGCTCCTGAGCAGTAGGTTGTACAGCTAGGTCACCTCGGATTTTTAGCTAGTCAGTCAAGGCTACCTTTCCACGAGCCGCACACAGCTGCCATTCCCCAACAAATAGTGAAATGATGAGTCCATGTCATGGTGGAGGACACCATCTAAACTCCTGGTATCCCCTTCAGTTCGGTAACATGACGGGAAATGACAGGGACATGAGATGGGGCTGATGCGAGGCAGGAATCTCATAACAGGTCTCCTTGTGCAAGCGGTGAGGGGCTGACCCCTGGATGTTTCAGAGACACAGGGAGCCGTGAAGAGGTGGAAGGTCATGTCTAAAAACTGCTACTCCAGGGCAGGGGGCTGGGGGAAGGAGGCTGATCACTACTTGACGCCAGAGCCTGAAGGCAGACAAGGTGCTGCAGGAGCAGCAGTGATCCAGGAGACGTCGTCCAGACGTCTCACTTTCTCAACGCACTTCGGTGCCAAGGCAGGAGGAAGAGGAGAAAAAGGAGGAAAGGAGGAATGACTCACTTGTCAATTCTGCATCAGTTTCTAAACTTTGTGCAGAAAGGCTGCACTGCTCTTAAAAGAGGTTGGATCTTGTCTTTGGTAACAAGGAACCTTTTGATTTCTGTGTGGCTTGCAGACTTGTTTACGGGAGAAACACACGGTCCTGTCTGCTGCTTTGGGGTTTATTTAGGTGCTGCTCTTTCAATGCCAAAGCAGAGGTCCAGTGCAAAAGCGATACTCCCCTCTGTCTTTCCATGGCACGGTCTAACTGGGGGCTGCCCTCTTTAAGAACAGATTTTGTTTGCTGGAGGGGACCTGAAAATGTGTTTGACCCATGGTGGCATGCAGGGCAGATGTCTTGTGAACCAGACATCAGCTGCGGGGTTAGCAGCAATCACTGAGTGCTGAAATTTGTCACGTGTGGGAATTTAATGTAAGTGGCTCTGCTATCTCAAAAGTCTTTGTGCCACATAGAGCTTTTCTTCCTGTGGTAATGCAGACAAAGGAGAAGAGAAATGCAGAACCCTGATTATCTGGCACTGTGAACTGAAGACTGACCCAAGACGCAGTATCTGCAAGATCAGCAAACCCATCCCATCCTGAGGGTCTCAAATCTTCCCTTAAAACATGTCCCAGGACGTATCTCTAAACGATGCAGTCCCTGCCAATCCTCAGCGGCCGTAGCCTTGCCTACAGCCTGACAACTTTATCACCTCCTTCCCTCCTGCTCTCTCTCACTTGTCCTTTGGTGCGTGGGGTATTCAGGGCGATGGCTAGTGCCAATGTTAATGGGAATAACACTTGGAGACTGCTGGAGGGAATCAAGGCCTCTGTCTTCCCAGGCCATCACTGCTTTGCAAGCTCTGGCTCTCACCTTTAATGTGGAGTCAGCTTTCTTGGCACATGGAGGATTCACCCTGTGGGATACTTTGCTGACTTTTCTCTTCACCTTGACTCAGACAGGCACAATAGAAATAGCAGCTGTGGACTCCTATGGTTTCAGACCCTGCCCTGTTTCAATTAGAGAGACACACGGGTTTGCAGAGGAGGCTTTCAAGGAGGAAGCATGGGTTTCCTTTTGAGTCTTAACACATAGAAAAAAAGAGTTGCACTGAGCTGCCTGTTTCTCCTGAGCAATTCCAAGCACCTGGCAAGCAGTCAGTGGTTCTGCCACCCTCCCTTTTCTGATGGGGGAGCACAGAGTATGCTCAAAGTGCATCACTATACCTTCACGTTGGTTGTACTGACACCAAACGTTTGCATACTCACAAAATCCATCCCCACACCTTTGCAGTGAGTTGTCCCAGCAGAAGGACTTGGGGACAGCACCAAGGGGTGAAGAGCATCGCTGAGAGGAAGTGATGTTGGAAAGGTGGAGTGTTTCTCACCTCCACGTCACCCCACCCCGGTAACTGTTGGTAACTGGGTGCAGGCTGGAGCATGGCTATTGCAATGACGAGGTCACCCCTGTGAACAGCTCAGCCCTGGGGCTGGAGGTAAGGTGACCCTACCACAGTGAAAAGCATTCTCACAAGGTCTGCAGAGAAGTATCATCTCCCAGTTATCCTGCTCCAACCCTTGGGTGATGATTTTGCAGCCCAAGTTCATCAGGCTGCTTGCGTGGAGCTGGGCAGAAGCTAATTTGCACCCCTCCCAAAGAATCTCTTGCTGCTGCAGAGGAGACGGGAAATAACTGTGAGGGCAGTTCGTGATGCCTTGATGGGCATGCTCATGCCAAGGCGCACTCAGCCTTAGGATGCCCTTGTGTCCTGGAAGGGCTCTTCAGAAGCAACCAGCACAACCCGAGAAGCACACTATCACCTAAAAAATGAAACCACTTCCACAGTTACTCAGAGGTGTTCTTGTTACTGAAGCAAGAGTCTTCTCCCTGCCCTACTCCTCCATCTCCCTCAATGGGCTGGAGAGAAAGAGTGTAGATCACCTCTCATGATAAGCACCATCCTCACCCAAGAGAGAGAGGAAAAGGAGGAAATGCTAACTGCAAAGATGGTGAGCCAGGGTAAACTCAGAAATTGTTTGAAAAGTAGAGAGATTTTATTTTATATTTAGTCGGTCTTCTTTATTTCTTTTTGTCTTTAAAGGATTTATATGAAAACGTCCTTTAAAAAGTCAAGCTAGCATCTTTTTAAAAAGTCAAGCTTAGCATCCGAGACACCACTTGGCCCTGGGGAAAGGCTGCGTGCTCCGCAGCCTCCCACAAGGAACATAACTGGCTGAGAGGGGTAGTGCCTGCTAGAGGGTTGTGGCAATGATAGAGCTTAGAAACCAATCAGGATTTTCACAGCAATTTCAAGCTGTTTGAGGCCTTGCCCTCTGCTGTCATGTGCACACTTGAGATTTTTTTTTTCTTTCTTGTTCAATAAATCCCTGGTTTTCTAGACCTCAGGAGTGTACCAAAGTTTGAAAGTGACCCAAGTTCAAGCTCAAGGCTCAGCAGGAGACAAATAAAGGAATCTCAAATCTATTATTAAATAAGTAAAACCTCATGACATCTTTAGGTCTGACTTAACATTTTCTGAGTCCTTGAAGTTGCTAATAAACACCAAGCAAATGGCTGGAATGTTGACCCTCAGCTCTGATAGTACCTGGGAAAATATTCAGAAATATACTCGTCAACATTCGGAGACTTTGGAAAATTCTCCCCATTTTCAAGTTTGGGCAAGCTTGTATACAGGGAGGGTTTTCCAAAGTCAGATGTACGTATATACTCTACTATATGTAGAGTCAGCCAGAAAGAGAATCAGAAGAGTCTTAGGCAGAAACTTTGCACTGAAGTAAGAGAGTAGCTTTTCCCCAAAACACAGCTCTCCTCATTCTTATTATTTCAGCTGTTGACCAGTGATTAAAAAAAAAATTCTTCCTCATAGTCTTCAACACTGCTCTACCTTTCAATTCACTTTTTGAAATGGCCTAAATAAAATGCCTAAATGGCCTAAATAGTCATGGTCATATATAACTTTGACCTACAGGTACTCAAAATATATCTCCCAGTCAGAATTTACTCCCTGAATGGTAGGATAAATTTAACCAAGCAGTCCTCCTGATTGAATCTGAACACAGACCAACGCCCATTTCACTACAGATATCATAAGGACCATGTTGTAAAGTAATCATGGCCAAACACGAACTCTGAAAGTCCATGAAATGACTTTCAGCTTGTTGAAGTATTTTGCACATATTAATTAAAATTTAGATCACCTGCCTTAAATTAGAATAGCAGAACTACTTCAAAACTAACTTTGAAGTTCGCCTACTGTGAGCAGAAGGCTGGACTGCACATCCTCCAGAGGTCCATTCCTACCAAAATTACATGATTTTATGAAAATGGCACAAAACTGTTGTAACCTCTAAAATCGGTTGCTGAGACAGAAAGAGACATTGGAAGTTTCTAACCACAGGCCACGTTATTCCTCAAGAGCTAGAGGCTGAGCGTCGTAGTCCTGCCTCACTGTCGGCTATCCTCACCGTTCCAGTGCCAGACAGTGCCCCCAACATGAGCCTGGGGACACGAGCTGTCTCTCTGCTGAACAATTGCATTGCTTTTGGAGGAAGTAAAAGCATGAAGTGTTTGAAGGTCTCTCTGTCTGAGCAGATTTGCATGACCAGTTCTGTTAGCAATCGCGCATCTCTGGCACGCCTGGGTAGTTAGAAGCTCTTCAAAGATTTGCAGTGGGCAGTTTTAGCCATGCATCTTTTCATCTTTTATAGCTACACGCCTTATGTCGGAGCCATTAGCAATATCTCTAAACTCCCTTTCAATCATGTTTTACAGTGCCTGTTCAGTGCATTGAGGTACCTTTTATGGTTGAGATGACACTTTCATTATAAGCTGCTGTTTTCAGTGGTTTATAACTTTTCCCCAAAATTACCTTTGGGGGTTGAAATTTTCTCATGCTTTCTTATTCACAGGCCAGCAGTGAATTTATTTAGAAAGTTAGAAGATAATCTCTGCAGCTATTTTGGAGTTACCAAAACTTAGGGAAAAAACCCAAAGAAAAAAAAAAATCCTATTTTTGATCATTAAAAAGAAAAAGTAGGCATGTACTTTCAGCTTCCTGTAACACAAAACATTACAGTGAATGCAGGCTCCATGAGACACCTGTTTATTGTGATTAAATTTAGGCAAAGAAAAAAATTAAACACAAAGAGAAATTGTAAACCACTCAGGTACAGCGCAATCTTAATAGTAATAGATGGAAAATGTACTTATGGCTATTGCAGGTTAAAGGACCCATTTAGCTGGCTTCAGCATTTTGAGTTTCCTGAGTTTTGTGCAGTGGGCCCTTTGGATTCATAAGCCAAACAGCCATAGCCACTCAACAAATATATAGGCAAATGCAGCGAAGGTGTTTACCCACTGTTCTGAAGGTATTCGCTCACTTTTCAGTGCATGCATGTTCCAGTGGTCCTTGATAATACTTGTTGATGCCAACTATTTTCAGACTTTATTTTGGCTAAAGAACAGTAGTCACAGCCTGGGCATATGCTGTTTCCAATTGTGTCTACTTCCCTTTTCAGGGAAAGAAAATGCATATTTTCTTGTTTCCTTATCAGTGCTTAAACCTGTTCTTTGGATATGTTTGCTGGTTTGTGTGACAGAGGCTTTCATCTGGAGACCTAAACACCGTCAGAGTGAGGCGGCTGGGCGAGATGGAAACCTGCTTTGATGTAAATTGAAAGAAGCTTCACAACAAATGCGTAGATATTGTTATGGACACTGCAAATCTACCTGGGCTTCTTTTAGGTATATATCAAGAGGAAAATAAATATGGAGACAGATTCAGTTTAGATTATTCTCTGTGGATCTGCTCCAATGTTGGCTCCAGCCAGTGGGTCGCTTTTTGTTGGCTTTAATGGCTTCCCAATCAGGCTCTGGGGTCTGATTTTACGTTCAATGACCCAGTTGTTCATGATGAGGTTTCAGCAATTTCAAAGTAACTGGAGTTGCCAAACAGTTTTAGCTATAAATGGTTCACTTCCCTCATAAATTTTACAAAAGCAGCTCCACCTGCAGGATCCCCAAAATTAGCGGGAGTTAAGCAACTCCTGCAAAAGGGGCTATGAAGGCTTGCTTGAGCTTTTTAAATTTGCTTTAGCCTTCTGTCAGGATTCCCCTGTGCATGTTAACCTGTGCAGGACTGTCTTAAACAGCGTCTCCTCCAGACTTGCAATAGTATCTCTCTAATACAACTAAACCCAGAAATCACCATTTTGAGTTTAATATTTTAATTCAGGGAATTTTTAACTATACTCCTTTTGAGAAAAGTACTTAACGACTTTATTTTAATTTTCAGTGCAAGGAAACCTGAGCAAACACACTCACTTAAATATTAGGTAGAGCTGAATGGACTCGGCAGCCAGATCCAAACTGAATGAAGTAAAAATCCTTCCCCCCACACCAGAGGTCACAAGTAAGATGATGGTTTCTCTTTAAAAGGTGAGTTAGTTCATCCTGCAGTATGATATGCTGTATTTAACGCTTCATTTTAAGCTGCTTTGAGCTCAAATGAATATAAATACCCAGTGGTCATTCTCTTTATTAAACTGGAGCTACACAAAGGACTAATAATCTGGTTGTCTTGTTGTTCAGTCTAATTATAGTAGGGAGTGTGAGGAATCCCATGTGCCTCCTAACTTTGGATGAAAACAATTAGTCTGCAGGTTTCTTTTTTTGGCTTTTATTATTATCATTATTACAATTAATAAACTTCATCTTCCACTACCACAGTCTACCGAAGTGCCCACTGCAAAATGAAGGGAGAAAAGGGAAATGAGGTATTCTGCCTTTTTCATGTGATTTCTGTCTTGCTTTTTGGATAAGATTTGTTTTGTATATCAAGGCAGTGAGCTCAAAGGCTGGATCCTGGAGAAGGATATTAGAACAAAATGCTCAGAAATGTTTTTGGTACTGAAGGCTGCTGTCAACATTTCTCAAGAATAGGCCAAGCACAAACCTTGAAGAGGGTCCCTAGGGAGTGATTTATAGTATGGACTGATACAGTAAATGCAATTTGTTTTAATTAAGGCAATGGCTTATTGCATAATTCACATTGCGCCGGCTGAAATGACCGCACCAGGCAGTTTTGGAGAATTACAAGCCGTTCTCATAAATTCCATTAACTGTAATGCAGCAAATGTTGCAGGAAACGGAGTTTCATCAAGCAACATAAATGCAACATTCCTACCTCTCACAAGTTTACACCAAAACTAATTCTGCAGTATGTCTTCAGCTTTTAGCTCCTATATATTATGAACTATAGTTTTTCACTCCCTTTCCCTGATATACTTAACAAACCTGCAAATACGATCAGCATTTCAAATGCCCAGCCAAATCCTTAAGTAGCAACAAACAGTCT
The DNA here is from genome assembly GCA_013401315.1 of Balaeniceps rex. Classification (NCBI taxonomy): domain Eukaryota; kingdom Metazoa; phylum Chordata; class Aves; order Pelecaniformes; family Balaenicipitidae; genus Balaeniceps; species Balaeniceps rex. The sequence goes on along the minus strand of VYZW01040870.1, from coordinate 8,114 downwards.
GGTGCAAAAGAGGCAAACATATGCCCAAGCCCATCCAGCTGATCATGGTCCCTAGACCTGCAGAGGTTGCTATGCTGGTGTGCTGCAGCCTACTACAAGGCACCAATAATAGCATAATTTTGAAAACAGATTGCTGTGTTGATTTGGGACAGGGTGTCCAGCACAACCTGAGATGCCTGTGCTATATGAGCACACCAGGTTGATTCATTCCAACTTTGGCTTTTGTACTCTCAAATTTAGTAGCCCTCAATAAAACCCGTGTGATTATGCAACTAAAAAGTGAGTCATGAAATCATAAAACAGAAATACATTTGACCAGAACTAAATTTGCCTGGGTCAGCCTAATACTGGCGTTGCCAAATGTCTTCAGAGGCAATTTCGTAACATTTACTTTCTTTTAATGTCACTTTGTAATTTAAAACAAATATAAATAAATATACTGTCCAGCATATATATGGTGTAGTATATACATAGAGAGAGTATAATATTATATATAGTATGAATAGAGCTAGAAAGAATGTAGGGATCTGGACAAAAAGGGTGCTGTTTAGTTGTTAAATATTTACTATTTCAAATGAATCACTCATTGCACTTCAGTTACTTCAGTCCCAGAAAACTGCAAAAATCATATACTTGAAAGAAAACAACAACAAACATCTTGCCATGCTAGTGAGGTAATTAGAGAGAGAAGGGGAGGAAGGAAAGAAGAAAGATCTCTCATCAGCACTGGAATTCATGTATTGTATATACATGAATTATGTATATACATGAATATACATGTATACATATATATACATATACATTCAACCATTGTATATACTTCCTCAGTGAAACAATGATAACCCAAACAGATGTGAGAATCTGATTCCTAATACCCTGTCATGGATTTAGCTCACTTAACACCAGCTACCTAAAACTTACATGTTTATTCTGTCTATAGGCAATAGCTGTAGGTTTCCAGAAATCTATTTACAATAGGGTTTTAAAACAAACAGTGTGAGCCACCCACTCTAGCCAACAGAGAAGTGAATTTAGATGTGACCTTTTTGTGCAAAGAAGCAAAGCCATAGCTAATGTTGTAAGAAAGCTGCTTTTCTAAGGTAGGTAGCTGCGGCAACCTGCTGTGAACATTTTAAAATTTAACAGCCCTGAATGCATGGCTGCTGATGTCAACAGAAAAGCTTTCAAAGTCTCCAGTGAACTTGGGTGATCCCTAGACCACGGTGACCAACTGATTGGTCTTGAGCTACAGCGTACTGGAAGAGCTCCTGCTCCCAGTCTACTGCATGGGGTTCGTGGCAGAAAAAACCAGTGAGGTACATGTTGGACTATCTTTTTGTGAAGTATTTTGGAATAGCTTTTTGTGAAACATTTTGGAATAGTTTTTTGTGAAACATGTTGGACTATCTTTTTGTGAAACAAACCAACGGAGCTTCCTGCAGCTAAAATTTCCACCTTGTCCGGGCGTCTAGCGGCATTGCCAGCCCAGCACCATCTGCCAGTGGTGCTCTACGGGCACACTCAGCATTTGCCTTCTGCCGGGGGTAACTGGGTCACCCCAGAGCCAGCCCTGGGACTCTGCAGCTGACCGACAGCTTTGACAGATGGAGAACTTGACTTCAACACACCTTTGAGTCTACATCTGTGTAAACAAAAATGTTTCAAACAAAAATGATAGGCTTGCAATGCTTATGTTCAGCTTCAGTTTTCCCTTCCAACTGGCTAATGAAGCAACTCCCCTTATTGTGCTGCTTCTTCTTTCGGTGCTTGCCTTATCTATTTATTTTGTTCTCTGCTGGAGGACACAGACCTCTTCTCTGTATTTGGGCAATGGCACGATCTCAATTTGAGGAGGGAGAAGAGGCAGATTTAGGTGCTGCCCAGCTACAGGGGAATGTCAACTTATAATAAGTTGGTGGCTGTGCTCTTTCCTTCCCTTCCCACTCTGCTGTCTGTCATGTGGTGTTATCAGTTTGCCTCCTGTTCTTTCTTTTGGAGCGTCGTAAATATAACAGCAAACCGGAGCTGCTTTTGAGTAAAGTTCCTCACTGCATTATACATGAGTTGGGAAACAAGAGGAGTTAGTTCTGAATCCCACTTAGCCTCGTGAACTGTCGCAGGTAAATTTCAGGCCTATTTGGCTGGCTAAAGCTGAGGTTTGAATTATTGAAATGGCGGGGGGGGGGGGGGNTGCTTAAATGCATCTCCCTTTGCCGATTACCCTGCTGTGGCTGGATGCTGCCAAAGCCTACTACGGCATTAATTTGCACAAGGACAATACTTGTTGTCCACAAACTTCTGGGACCACCTATGGCAACCTACGATAAGTGCTGGACCCTGAGACCACGGGTGTTTGATGGGGATGCTGAAGTATGAACCTGCAACACAATTTCAGGTCTTTGACTCTCGGAAATAAGACTCTTCTCACCTAACTCTGGGAATGGGATTCAGCTCTTTGGACATCTACTTTGGACAAATGTTGTTATGCGGTTGTCTCCAGGTTTTGACAGACAGATTAGCCACATGTCCTACAGCAAGGTGTCATGTTCGTCTGCACACTGCTGTCAGGACAGGACCCCCTGAGCCCAGGCAGAGGGAAGGGGCAGAAAGACAAAGAAGCAGCACTCCTGGGAGAGGCTGGGAGCTGAGAAAACTCTCCGTGATGTGGATAGGATTTGTCTCCTGCCCGTGAGCCGGGGTTGAGGCAGGGGCTCCACTGGGATGAGATGTTCTGCCTGAGGGGGTGGAAGTGGGGGAGGAAGAAGGGGGAGAGCTGTCAGCATCTGAATCAAAATGAGTTTTGCACAGACAAAAGACAACATCCCGTCCAGTCGTCTGAAGGCATAGGCTGAGTCTTACCTGCACATTTTTAAGGCGTGCTGTTTAAAGATGATGAACGTGAGATTAACAGCCTTTGTTTTCAGATCTTAGCTGCCTCCATTCCCTGGCCTGGAGTGATTCTTTATCTCAATTGCCAGCTTTGCATGTCATTCAGTTCAACTTAATCGTAACGATCCATAAATCAAGCGATTTCAGGCTGGGGGCTCTGCCTTACAAAGCCTTTGCGCGTCAGTAAATAGGATTTTCTTGCACTTCCTCATGGACTTAACAAAGACATTTGCTCTCAGTTTATAGAATTCATAGTGCAATTTGGTCATTTCACAGTGCTGTTTGCATGAGGATCCTTTTGAAGTCAGAGAGCTCGGATGGCCTGTATGAATGAATGAAGGATTAGTACTGCGTATACAAGTTGCATCCAGGTTGGAAAGCTCCTAATTTAACGACCAAGCAGTTAAACTAGATTCAGAGTCAGGATCCTCAGCTGGTTTGAATGGGTGAAAATCTTGCACACTTAAAGGTCGCATGAAGAATTACACCAACAGAAAATTACACCCTAATATTAGGTTATTAAACTGAGTTACTGTGAAGCATTCACCATGATTGCTGCATATATCCTCAGATCTTCATGCAAAACAGCCCGCACACGGCAGAGCACATGGTTTACCAGAACATTCAAATGTGGGAGAAAACCTGGATCTGAGAACATTGTGAAGTTGGACTCAATTCCCTCTCAGTAGTCATCAAACAATACGAGCACTTTAACAAGGTACGCAAACGCAAGCTGGCTGTGAGTTTGTTGAGTTTTTTTGGTCAGTTACTACATTCAATGGAAAGGAGAACTTTGTGTGAAAATTTAATGTGTGGTTTTGGATCAAGGAACACTGACTAGTCTTAGCTGAAAATGCTGCCCTTCTTGGAGCAAATGTTTGATCCTGGGTCAAAGTGCAATAGTTGGTGAATTCTTGTTTCAAAGTAATATTTAAATTCTTATCTAAAGTTTGACCTGATTTCTAAAAGGGCATAAAGGAGTTAAATAATCCCCAACATTAAACACAAATGTATACATCATATAAAAAGTACATTTAGGGTTGACCCAAAATTAAAAGTTAAAAAAAAAGAAAAAGAAAGACTCGCTCTAGAAAGCACTCTCTAATGTTCAGGGGATTCATATCATTTTAGCAGAAATAAGCAGAGAGATGTAAACCACAAAGACTTTCAGGCCTTCTGATCCAGCATTATTATGTATCCAGCAGAGATCAATGCCTCAAAGAAAAATGTAAAATCCCCTGATATGCCCCATTAAAGACTATACATTTGACAGCGATTAATATATGGATGTCTGAGGTTCCACCTCTTCTCCTCATTATTAGCTCCATCTAATGTGATGTTCCCCATATGGGCTGCTGGGATCACATGAATTTGTGCCGGATTGCACTGGAGGAAAGCAGAGAAGATGTCTATATCCCAAAAAGCTGTATGTCGCTTTGCTATCTATCCAGTGGGTGCCCTATTCTTCTTTCAGGATTAATCGCTCGCCCAAAAACTCAGTTCCTTCTGGGGCAGTTGCGGCAACGCTTCGCACCAGCATAACCAAGTGTTTAGGGCAGGAAGCAAAGCATGATTTTGTGGCCAGTTGCTGTGGCTGTGTGGTGCCGAATGGGTGTGTAGATACGCATAAAGGACCCTTCAAATTGGAATTTGGCTCTGGAAAAGGCGTTAACTATTGCAGCCTTCCCCAAAGTGCCATGTTATCTATAATGGCCACACGCTTATGTTTATAGCCTGTAGGCTGTGCCAAGGAATCAGGCACTGAGCTGTTTCACTGGAGCTATGAAAACTGCTTTCTACAAAGTTAGAAGCTGCGTTGTTTGTAATCATCTGAGATCAAAGACAGAGAAGATGGGTTTGTTGTTGCTTCTTGGTGTCTTGGAGAGTCCTGGAATTTTATTCAGATAGGTTGAGTTGTCTCTTTCTGCTGGTGTTTAAATAGCTCATCAGAGCCGGTACTACACTGTGTAAATGAATGAAGGGATGATACGGGGAACTTCTGTCGGCATAAGAAAGTCCAATGTGACTGAATATCACTATTATAGTCCCAGCACATCTCTCACAGATAGTGGACTGGGGATGGAAGAGGAGATACAATCACTTGTTCACATGGATCCATAGGAACCAAAACCTCCCTGCTCCATCTAGAGCTTTAAAAAGCCAACTGTTCCCAGATCCTTAGGGAAGAACTTGTTTGTTGGGAGAAGCTGTGAGGCGCCCAGGACTCCTTTCCCCAGGACCCATACAAACATGAGGAAGACGATCTCACCCCAAGCTGACTAACCCTTCAAAGCAGAAGCAGGCATGGTGAAAGGTGGGAACAGAGATGCTTTGCAATGGCCTCATTTCCAAACACGCATCCCATGTTCCCTGGGAGGACGTCAACCCTTTTCTTCTCCTTTTCCCTTGCTGAGTGATAATTTCCCTCCTAGTGCTATAAATGTGGATGCAATCACCTTTCATAACCGATCAAGTCTACAGGCTCCATTTCACAGCTGCTGAAGTAAAAACAGTGGCATTGCTCTGCCCCACTCTCCCCTCAGAGACAGCTGAAGCCTCGGTGGTCCCATCGCACCATCAGGCTTGTCAGCATAAAACCGCATCCCTCAGCGGTTTCTGCTCACTCTGTAACTGAAGTGAGCTGAGAAAAACTCATGTTTCCCAGTTCAGAGTGGTTTTGCCACACAATCTGAGCATATTTGGGATGACCTGTCCTGAACCCAGTGCATCCTGCTCTAAGCACACAGGTGCGTTCATGACCACTACAGCAGAAGCTGCTGGCAGCTATATCGAAGCTGTAACCACAGAAGAGACATCCCGCCCTCTGAGCTGCAGAGCAGTCTGTCGTGCAACTTTGCTGCAGGTTTGCTTTTCCATATCAGCTTTAAGGAAAAGCAAAATTAAACATTACACAAGCTGTAAACATGGAGGCATGCTCAAACATATACATGTTGCATGCAAAAATAGCTACACACACACACACACATACATGCACACAGTCCACCTTGCCAAAGCTGGTAGAAAAGACTGTTTTCCGAGGAGTTTGCATACCTCCCGGTGAGAAGCCTGTTTTGTCTTTGAGAAAAGTTGCTTTTCTTTTACAAATAGGGTCTATTCATTTAAGCTGTTTTTTGAGGTGTCAAACATAAAAATGAGATGAGACGTCAATCGGGGCCCACAGGGACTGGGAGGGGGAGACAGAGAGCCTGAAAAATGCTTCCAACGCAGGCAGCTTGTTTAAGCACAGAGCGTGTTGCAGCCAGCTGGATCTTTGCAGGAAAAGATGAATTTCTACCCATTTAAACATGAATAAGGTGAGATGAAGGGACGTGGAAAATCCATGAAGGTGAAGAGCCTTTTTTTTCTCTTTCCCAGTTGTGATGGATGATTTCAGCCTAAAGTACTGAGCCTCCCAGTGAAGAAAATATCTACAGTGATTTTGATAAATAAATGCTTAGACCTTGCAGTTGCCACCTTGATGTTGGAGGGAAAGAAGTTTACGCTTCATAGTGTGGGTTTTTTGCACATGGCTCAGAAGGAGCAAGGCTGGGACAGTCCTTCTGCCACTCCTGCGTTAAGAAGGACTTACTCTTGGGCACCATTTCCCACCGTTTTCTTTACTACACAGGAAAAACTGGAGCACCCACAGAGGCTATTCTCAGGATAACAACAAGCAAACTTAGGATGGCATATGAGGCTGCCAAGTGTTTGGAAAAGTGAAGGCAATGGGCTACTTTGTCCTACTGACCTCCAGTGTTGGCTTCTCTCTTTCCCTGTGTTTGCAGCAAGGTGTTATGGCCTGCATGGTGTTCAGCCTGCCTGCGTGGAGCTGTGAGCAAATATCGTTGGAGCAGAAATAAACTCCCAAACCTCAAAACGTTTGTTAGCAGAGACAGACACACACACTCCTGGCATGGATCCAGCTCGCAAGAGTTTCTGAGGTGCAAGAGTTCCTCGTCGCTGCATTGATGTATTACATCAGTGGAGGCAGTCCCCGAACTTTTTCTTTCCTTCAGACTGTAGCCCCTCACTCAGAGGAGCTGTTTTACCACCTCCTGCAAAATGTGGCTGCTTCTATGGCAGGGCATCAGGGGATCTGCTAAACAGTATTGCAATTCTGTATGGTTTTGAGGGAAAATAAAGAAAAATATTCAGTCCCATTGCACCTATGATTGGCAAAACACAACAGCCCAAGCTGGAATATAGCTCAGATCATAAAGAATAGCCTGTACATGTAGAAAGAGAAGCCTTTGAAGAACTACCCAGGACTTCTGTTTTACACCCCTGCAATGTTCCAGCACTGCACTGGAGCAGTGTGCCAGGGAAGTGGTGTACAGCCATGCACCAGCTCTGATTCTCCCCCTGAAGCTCTCCCAGTCCTGCCATGGCCAGATTTAGCACTGCTTTGCTGATGAGATGTAAGCAGATCAGAAGTGTCAAGCTATGTCTTGGAGAAACTAGACTTAGGCGCTTCTGTTGGGCCCTGAATTAGAAACAAGCATTGCCGGATTCCCAACCCAACTTTCATTTAAAAAAAATGAAAATAATAATGAAAAACATGCATTGCCTAGCTTTCAGCATACTGGGCATCTGCTCACATCACTTGTCCCCTGACTCCTGTTTCCAAAGCCCATTGAGATAGCACCACATCAGCACATGGGAAAGGGCAAATGAGGGCAAAGACATATTCAAGTGGAGCATATAACCAGGCCTTTCATTCACTTCCCCAGCGTGGGGATTCCTGATGAGGACAAGGACAGCCGTACTCCTACAAAAGCCAGTTGTAATTCCTCTCCCCCATTCCTGCCCAGCAATGAAGGGTTTGAGCCTGCTCAGTGTGAGTGTGGAGCTACAGAGCAGCAGATAAAGAAGTCTGAGCTAAATGGAGAACACAAACACATCTCTGAGCTACACTAAGGAGAACATAACTAATATGTTACATATTCCCAGCAGCACAAAGGAAACCTAAGGGAAGCACCGGCAGTCAGAGGTATTATTTCACTAGCTGTAAGCTAGTTTTGTTCGCACAAGGGTTTATCTGTCTGTGTATTTAAGTTCCTCTACTGGTTTCTTATACCCTCAGAAATGCCCTAAACTTTGAATCTGAGACTAAATTGCTTGCTTTGTCTGTGTAAAACTTCACCAAAACCCAGGATCCGAGGTGTAGTGGGAAGGGTGAGCTTTGCTTCAGTAAAGGTGTGGAGAAACTCTTGAAATCCTGCACG